>NW_021027461.1:1645611-1689437 GCF_004153795.1 Camellia sinensis
TTAAATATCAATAAATAAATAAGCAAGTAAACTTGAATATAATATTTTTCACTAGTGTCAAAGGAAAAAGCATAGGGACAAGTTGTGAATTGTTCTATTATTGTAATATAAATATATTAAACTTGATATTGAAATGAAATATTTGCAAGACCTATTAAAAATTTTAAAAGTAAACAAGCTATTAGCTTAAATTAAAACAAAATTCTTAAAGGTTAATATTTTGTATTTTAAAATTACATTGTGGTTTCTCAACGTTCTTTAGCTTATGTGTAACTCACTATTAATAATTTAAAAAAATATATTTTTCACAAACGTATCCTAGCTGTACCGGTATCCTATTTTTTGAGATTTTGTCGTATCGCCGTGTTCGTATCGTATTCGTATCTCGTATCCGTATCTATGCTACAACTCCTCAATATTCCATGGCTTCAACCATACCCACCAATCCATATCCTTCGTCATATTGAAAGTCGATACAACTTTATGCTCTTGCAAGGTAGTAGGACTTCTTTTTGAGCGGTACTACTATACATGAAGGATATCTATTACTGTTTCTTTGTCATTTATTCTGCCTTTTGATCAGTTTTTTCTTGGAATTTTAAATTTTCATGCCGTATTGGATTGTTTATGGCTAGTAATACTTAGCAGCTATTCTTCCTATTGTTTAATTTGTTGTGCAGTATTATATGGGACCAGGAGACCGACGCTGTCGGTCAAAGAAGGAAGTCTTCGAATACATTAATCGAATGAACAGAGCTGCCGAGGTATGCAAAAGTTGAAGTTCCATGACAACTTATCATGCTCAGATAAACATAGATGTAACATAGAACATGGAACTTCCACTAGTATATTAAATTGTTGAATGGATTATTACCAGTGAAATTCATGAATGCTTTATTCAAAGCTGGTAAATGGGATTGTAATAAGTGCCAATGAATTCATTTCAGGAGTCCAATTAAATGAATCATTCTGTATGTATCTTTGTCAACATAAACCAAACCAAACCAAACCAAGCCTCAAGTCCCATCAAATGGGGCAACATAATTTCTGGAAATAGAGTTATATCAATGTCACTTTGTTAAACAAAATTTAGCCTAATTACCACTTGATCTGTTTTGTAATATGTTGTTCTTGATGAGATAGAAAGATCTCCAATGTAAAATTCAATTTTCTGTTCGCATAACCAGAGAGAAAACAGAACGAGAAAAAAAACGCACTAAAAAAAGAAAAAGAAAAAGCAGATAGGAAAGATAAGCTTATTTCCGTGGAGGAGATAAGTTGAATTCATTTGGACAAGAATAGGATTAAAATGACACCACAAATGTCAAGACGAATCTGCAAAGACAACTAAATTTGAGAAGTTACTTTTGCAATGTTGAAATGAACGACGCATATATAGCCAAACAGTGGCTTTCCAAGATTAATTCTTGATCCTTCACAGGTAGATTCCCCCCCTGCTCAAGGAATGGTTGGTCCTTAATATCACGAAACACAAGTCCTCACAGACCAGATTGTTTTCTTGTTGCTCATCGTTTCTATTTTTATAAACCTCAAAATAGTTTTTTTTCTTTTTTTCTTCTAGCAGTGAATAAGCAAAATCTATGCAAAATGTTTCAGCAAAGTAGGTTAAAGTCCAGAGTCAAAAGTAAAAAGGCAAAAATGTCCCGGTAGTGTAAGTTAATCATCCTCCACAGACTGATCAACAAATTTCCAGATATGGAAGTCAATCCTACTGTTTTAACTAATTTTACTTCTACACGCAAAGGATGTCTATGTCTATTTGTTAGTCATTTTTAATTTTAATTTGGTGTGCAGTTTTAATTTGGTGAAAACCAGGTTTGGGCAGCTTATGATAATTGATGATGGCAGGCCATGTTATTATGCCTTGATTCATAACTTGATATCTAAGAGGCCTGTCAAGTTGGTGAAAATCAGGTTTGGGCAGCTTAGGATGGTGGTGGTGGTTTGCCACGTTACTATGCCTTGATTTATAATGTGGTATCCAAGAGGCCTTTCAAGTTGGTGAAAACCGGGTTTGGGCTGCTTATGATGATGATGATGATGGTTTGCCACGTTATTTATGCCTTGATTCATAGTGTGGTATCCAAGAGGCCTTTCAAGTTGGTGAAAACCAGGTTTGGGCTGCTTATGATGATGATGGCTTGCCACGTTACTATGCCTTGATTCATAGTGTGATATCCAAGAGGCCTTTCAAGTTGGTGAAAACAGGGTTTTGGCTGCTTACGATGATGATGATGGCATGCCGCATTACTCTGCTTTGATCCATAGTGTGATATCTAAGAGGCCTTTCAAGTTGCCGAGGAATGCGCAAGTTGAAGTTCCATGACAACTTATCCCTCAGACATCCATAGGTACTGCAAAGTTGGTTATATGTATATGGGCAGTCAGATATTGATTTCTCAACTAATTTCTTGTTAATATTTCATAATTCATTAGGCCAATAAATTTGAGTGAAGGTATTGGATTATTCATATGCTTAATATCCACTTCCTTTGTGCCCGTGCTGGCACAAGCTTGACTGAAGGGGATCGACCTGTGCTTCTACTACACTGAGGAGCCGCTCACAGCAAGAAGGGATAACTTGAACAGTGACAGCAGCATGAAATTGAACTGTTCATTAGGAAACTTTTGTTTTCATTTATTTGGATTGTTTTCCCAGAATGGCATGTATAATGCACAAATGTATATGAGCTCTCTATGCATTTGCACATTGTACTAACTCTCAGTTTGTCTAATATACATATTTCATCTTTTTGACTAATCTTGATTACCCTGATTTTGGATGAATTTGACATGTGTGTGTGTACAATCTGTTTCCAAATGTTATCGGTTGCCTAATTTTTAGATTGTGGTTACCAGTGGACTGAAAACACAGCTTTCCAATATAACAGATAACCTTTTAGTGTTTTACCCTATCCAAACAAAATACCTATTAACTTTTTTTTCTCTGTAATTTCCATCTACATTTTCATGTTTACTTTGAGCTTACCTGAGCACAAATTTACATTGGTGAATAATCTTCGAAGTTTTTTGAATTAAGATGTATAAAGAAGCATTGAACTTTTAAAGATTGATGAAGAATTTGGTTGAATCTTAATTTGTTGAAATATTATTCTTTGTTGATTTAAGAGTAATGCTATTTGGGCCGAAAGTCAGTGAACTTACAGTAGTATTTATCTTCCACATATTACTTGGGATTTTGCCGCTAAACAAGCCACATCACTCAAGTTTACTAAATCAATCTATTTAGTCACTTTGGGCATAATTTTTCTTTATTTAAATTTGATGAAAAGGTTAAAGCTTATTTTAAGAGATGTAAGCCCTATTTTTTTGCTATTTTTTTTTTATATCAAATTTGTTATAACAAATGATAGTAAGGATAATTGGGTGAAACAAGTTTGAAAATGAAATTGACCAAGAATTTGAGATGCTCATTTGTTTGGTTTAAGCGAATTGGTAAGAAATGATAATTTTTTTGAATTATTTATTAAAAATTAATGAGAAAAAGAAGTTCATAATTTACAAATTTAGTGAAAAATTATAAAACATGATGAAAAATGAAGGAAGAGAACTTTTTTACTATGATAGTTTTGTTTCTTGGTAAGGAACAAAAATAAATAGAGAAATTTTATTTCCACACACCATTTACTTTTAGTGCGCATCCCTCTCAGTTCACACACTTAAAAAATTGTAATAAACTCTCCACACACAAGCACATACAATTATTTCAAGTATACCCTTTCATGATGAAAAAATCAGAAGTCTACACACACCCACTCAGTCATAGAGTTACTCATTTGTAGAAGAAATTCTATCAGACCTCCATTGACCTCCACTGTTGAAGCTTCATTTCGTTGGAAAAATCTTTTAGATCTCCATTGTTGAAGGTATCGCCATTATTTAAAGGTAAAATTTCATGCAAATTCAATAAAATATATGAATACAATCTTGTAATGCTTACTTTATTAATACAAATTACGGAACATGTGTGATAATAGTTATGGTCATTTAGTTTTTTATTTTTATTTTTATTTTTTTACAATTTTTGAAATATTTTTTGGTTGTTTGGTAATGGTTTGAAGGCTACAATGTAATAGATATTGATTTTTCGTATGAAAACTCACAATTTAGAAGTAGTAAATCGAACTATATCATTCAGTTCAGCATTGATTTACCGAATAAAATAGTGCTAAAAAAATTGATTTTAATCATAAAAACTCACGTTTTCATTGTCAGTTTTGTTGTGAATAATGTCTTTCTCAAAATATGAGTTTTCGTCTTTCAAATCTTCCATAATGATGACGAATGATTCAAATAATAAACTAATATGAGGTTTGGGTAAGAATAAATTTAAAAGTTGAAGACTTTGGGAAGATGTATAGACTTTGGAAAGTTCAGTGAGAAATAATGGAGAATAAAACTAGAGTTTAATGTTAGAATTCTTATAGTTATGTACAAAACGTTTTTAAATTCCAAAAATGTGTTAGAAGAAATTTTAAATTTGAGGTAGGATTGAAGAAACCTTTTTTTGTTTGAAAAAATACTTTTTACGAGTGTTTTGTATAAATGGATATACAAGTTTTTCTAACCCATGCAGAGATCTTTGTAAAGATTGAAAAACCTCTTTTTGTTCAATCTTTCCAAGAAAAACAAAAAGAGGTAGGATGTATCTATCTATCTATCTATCTATCTATATTATATATATTATATAAGGAAAAGAGATTTTTTAGTAAGAATTATTGTAAGATATCTCATACTAATTTTCTTTATTTTTTTAATTTTAAACAATTAAGAAAATCTTTATTAGCTAGCTGATTAGTCTATGATTTGTTTGATAATCTCACGTTGGAAGAAAAAGGAAAAATGTGAATTGTTTTACTCATATAAAGTTGATCTTATACTCCTATTTAATATTGTAGTATTGTGCATATTTCAATTTAATATAATTTAAATTTAAAATTTTTAATTAATTAATTTTTGTATAAATTTGTTGGTCTTTTGACTTAACCGATTAAACTGAATCATTTTTTATTTGACTGATTCGTTGGTTTAACAACAATTTTAGCAATTTTATCGAAATATATTGATTAGATTTGTTTGATTTGAAATAAATTAAATATTGATCTAATTAAATATTGAACGACTAAGATTGCTTGATTACAAATAAACTTTTTGTTGAAATAATTGTTAACTTTTATTTTATAATCCCACTTCAAGGAAAAAAAAAACTGAATTGTTTTACTTATATAAAGTGAACCTTAATATTATAGTGTTGTTTATACTTCAATTCAAGCCAGTTTAAATTTTAAAATTAAAATAATATTTAAAAGTTTTAATTAATTAATTTTTGTATCAGTTGGTTGGTCATTTGACCTAACCGTTTTCAGTGAGGAGTATTATGAGAGTTTCAATATCTCATACTAATTTTTTAAAATTTTTTTAATTTTAAACAATTAAGAAAATCTCCATTAGCCAGCTAATTAGTCTATGATTTATTTGATAATCTCACATCGGGAGAAGAAGAAAAAAGTGAATTATTTTACTCATATAAAGTAAATCTTATACCCCCATTTAATATTGTAGTATTGTGCATATTTTAATTTAATATAATTTAAATTTTAAAATAAAATTTAATAGTTTTAATTAATTAATTTTTGTGTAAGTTGGTTGGTCTTTTGACTTAGCCGATTAAGTTGAATCATTTTTTATTCTGAACGATTCGTTGGTTTAACTACAATTTTAGCAGTTTTATCAAAATATATATTGATTAGATTTGTTTAATTCGAAATAAGTTAAAAATTGATCTGATTAAAGATTAAATGAATAAGATTACTTGATTAAAAATAAACTTCCCGCCCAAATAATTGTTAACTTTTATGTTATAATCCCACATAAGAAAAGAGGAAAAGAGTGAGTTGTTTTACTTATATAAAGTGAACATTATGCTCCTATTTAATATTGTAGTGTTATACATGTTTCAATTCAAAACAGTTTAAATTTTTAAAATTAAAAAAATATTTAAAAGTTTTAATTAATTAATTTTTGTATAAGTTGGTTGGCCTTTTGACCTAACCGATTAAGCTAAACCATTTTTGGTTAGACTGATTCGCCGATTTAACCGTGATTTCTTATACTGATTTTCTTAATTTCAAACAATTAAAAAAATCTCCATTGATTAGTTTCTATTTAACCATATAAAAATAAAGCTTATCATATTGATTTTCTTAATTTCAAACAATTAAAAAAATCTCCATTGATTAGTTTCTATTTAACCATATAAAAATAAAGCTTCTCGTATTGATTTTCTTAATTTCAAACAATTAAAAAAATCTCCATTGATTAGTTTCTATTTAACCATATAAAAATAAAGCTTCTCGTATTGATTTTCTTAATTTCAAACAATTAAAAAAATCTCCATTGATTAGTTTCTATTTAACCATATAAAAATAAAGCTTCTCGTATTGATTTTCTTAATTTCAAACAATTAAAAAAATCTCCATTGATTAGTTTCTATTTAACCATATAAAAATAAAGCTTCTCGTATTGATTTTCTTAATTTCAAACAATTAAAAAAATCTCCATTGATTAGTTTCTATTTAACCATATAAAAATAAAGCTTCTCGTATTGATTTTCTTAATTTCAAACAATTAAAAAAATCTCCATTGATTAGTTTCTATTTAACCATATAAAAATAAAGCTTCTCGTATTGATTTTCTTAATTTCAAACAATTAAAAAAATCTCCATTGATTAGTTTCTATTTAACCATATAAAAATAAAGCTTCTCGTATTGATTTTCTTAATTTCAAACAATTAAAAAAATCTCCATTGATTAGTTTCTATTTAACCATATAAAAATAAAGCTTCTCGTATTGATTTTCTTAATTTCAAACAATTAAAAAAATCTCCATTGATTAGTTTCTATTTAACCATATAAAAATAAAGCTTCTCGTATTGATTTTCTTAATTTCAAACAATTAAAAAAATCTCCATTGATTAGTTTCTATTTAACCATATAAAAATAAAGCTTCTCGTATTGATTTTCTTAATTTCAAACAATTAAAAAAATCTCCATTGATTAGTTTCTATTTAACCATATAAAAATAAAGCTTCTCGTATTGATTTTCTTAATTTCAAACAATTAAAAAAATCTCCATTGATTAGTTTCTATTTAACCATATAAAAATAAAGCTTCTCGTATTGATTTTCTTAATTTCAAACAATTAAAAAAATCTCCATTGATTAGTTTCTATTTAACCATATAAAAATAAAGCTTCTCGTATTGATTTTCTTAATTTCAAACAATTAAAAAAATCTCCATTGATTAGTTTCTATTTAACCATATAAAAATAAAGCTTCTCGTATTGATTTTCTTAATTTCAAACAATTAAAAAAATCTCCATTGATTAGTTTCTATTTAACCATATAAAAATAAAGCTTCTCGTATTGATTTTCTTAATTTCAAACAATTAAAAAAATCTCCATTGATTAGTTTCTATTTAACCATATAAAAATAAAGCTTCTCGTATTGATTTTCTTAATTTCAAACAATTAAAAAAATCTCCATTGATTAGTTTCTATTTAACCATATAAAAATAAAGCTTCTCGTATTGATTTTCTTAATTTCAAACAATTAAAAAAATCTCCATTGATTAGTTTCTATTTAACCATATAAAAATAAAGCTTCTCGTATTGATTTTCTTAATTTCAAACAATTAAAAAAATCTCCATTGATTAGTTTCTATTTAACCATATAAAAATAAAGCTTCTCGTATTGATTTTCTTAATTTCAAACAATTAAAAAAATCTCCATTGATTAGTTTCTATTTAACCATATAAAAATAAAGCTTCTCGTATTGATTTTCTTAATTTCAAACAATTAAAAAAATCTCCATTGATTAGTTTCTATTTAACCATATAAAAATAAAGCTTCTCGTATTGATTTTCTTAATTTCAAACAATTAAAAAAATCTCCATTGATTAGTTTCTATTTAACCATATAAAAATAAAGCTTCTCGTATTGATTTTCTTAATTTCAAACAATTAAAAAAATCTCCATTGATTAGTTTCTATTTAACCATATAAAAATAAAGCTTCTCGTATTGATTTTCTTAATTTCAAACAATTAAAAAAATCTCCATTGATTAGTTTCTATTTAACCATATAAAAATAAAGCTTCTCGTATTGATTTTCTTAATTTCAAACAATTAAAAAAATCTCCATTGATTAGTTTCTATTTAACCATATAAAAATAAAGCTTCTCGTATTGATTTTCTTAATTTCAAACAATTAAAAAAATCTCCATTGATTAGTTTCTATTTAACCATATAAAAATAAAGCTTCTCGTATTGATTTTCTTAATTTCAAACAATTAAAAAAATCTCCATTGATTAGTTTCTATTTAACCATATAAAAATAAAGCTTCTCGTATTGATTTTCTTAATTTCAAACAATTAAAAAAATCTCCATTGATTAGTTTCTATTTAACCATATAAAAATAAAGCTTCTCGTATTGATTTTCTTAATTTCAAACAATTAAAAAAATCTCCATTGATTAGTTTCTATTTAACCATATAAAAATAAAGCTTCTCGTATTGATTTTCTTAATTTCAAACAATTAAAAAAATCTCCATTGATTAGTTTCTATTTAACCATATAAAAATAAAGCTTCTCGTATTGATTTTCTTAATTTCAAACAATTAAAAAAATCTCCATTGATTAGTTTCTATTTAACCATATAAAAATAAAGCTTCTCGTATTGATTTTCTTAATTTCAAACAATTAAAAAAATCTCCATTGATTAGTTTCTATTTAACCATATAAAAATAAAGCTTCTCGTATTGATTTTCTTAATTTCAAACAATTAAAAAAATCTCCATTGATTAGTTTCTATTTAACCATATAAAAATAAAGCTTCTCGTATTGATTTTCTTAATTTCAAACAATTAAAAAAATCTCCATTGATTAGTTTCTATTTAACCATATAAAAATAAAGCTTCTCGTATTGATTTTCTTAATTTCAAACAATTAAAAAAATCTCCATTGATTAGTTTCTATTTAACCATATAAAAATAAAGCTTCTCGTATTGATTTTCTTAATTTCAAACAATTAAAAAAATCTCCATTGATTAGTTTCTATTTAACCATATAAAAATAAAGCTTCTCGTATTGATTTTCTTAATTTCAAACAATTAAAAAAATCTCCATTGATTAGTTTCTATTTAACCATATAAAAATAAAGCTTCTCGTATTGATTTTCTTAATTTCAAACAATTAAAAAAATCTCCATTGATTAGTTTCTATTTAACCATATAAAAATAAAGCTTCTCGTATTGATTTTCTTAATTTCAAACAATTAAAAAAATCTCCATTGATTAGTTTCTATTTAACCATATAAAAATAAAGCTTCTCGTATTGATTTTCTTAATTTCAAACAATTAAAAAAATCTCCATTGATTAGTTTCTATTTAACCATATAAAAATAAAGCTTCTCGTATTGATTTTCTTAATTTCAAACAATTAAAAAAATCTCCATTGATTAGTTTCTATTTAACCATATAAAAATAAAGCTTCTCGTATTGATTTTCTTAATTTCAAACAATTAAAAAAATCTCCATTGATTAGTTTCTATTTAACCATATAAAAATAAAGCTTCTCGTATTGATTTTCTTAATTTCAAACAATTAAAAAAATCTCCATTGATTAGTTTCTATTTAACCATATAAAAATAAAGCTTCTCGTATTGATTTTCTTAATTTCAAACAATTAAAAAAATCTCCATTGATTAGTTTCTATTTAACCATATAAAAATAAAGCTTCTCGTATTGATTTTCTTAATTTCAAACAATTAAAAAAATCTCCATTGATTAGTTTCTATTTAACCATATAAAAATAAAGCTTCTCGTATTGATTTTCTTAATTTCAAACAATTAAAAAAATCTCCATTGATTAGTTTCTATTTAACCATATAAAAATAAAGCTTCTCGTATTGATTTTCTTAATTTCAAACAATTAAAAAAATCTCCATTGATTAGTTTCTATTTAACCATATAAAAATAAAGCTTCTCGTATTGATTTTCTTAATTTCAAACAATTAAAAAAATCTCCATTGATTAGTTTCTATTTAACCATATAAAAATAAAGCTTCTCGTATTGATTTTCTTAATTTCAAACAATTAAAAAAATCTCCATTGATTAGTTTCTATTTAACCATATAAAAATAAAGCTTCTCGTATTGATTTTCTTAATTTCAAACAATTAAAAAAATCTCCATTGATTAGTTTCTATTTAACCATATAAAAATAAAGCTTCTCGTATTGATTTTCTTAATTTCAAACAATTAAAAAAATCTCCATTGATTAGTTTCTATTTAACCATATAAAAATAAAGCTTCTCGTATTGATTTTCTTAATTTCAAACAATTAAAAAAATCTCCATTGATTAGTTTCTATTTAACCATATAAAAATAAAGCTTCTCGTATTGATTTTCTTAATTTCAAACAATTAAAAAAATCTCCATTGATTAGTTTCTATTTAACCATATAAAAATAAAGCTTCTCGTATTGATTTTCTTAATTTCAAACAATTAAAAAAATCTCCATTGATTAGTTTCTATTTAACCATATAAAAATAAAGCTTCTCGTATTGATTTTCTTAATTTCAAACAATTAAAAAAATCTCCATTGATTAGTTTCTATTTAACCATATAAAAATAAAGCTTCTCGTATTGATTTTCTTAATTTCAAACAATTAAAAAAATCTCCATTGATTAGTTTCTATTTAACCATATAAAAATAAAGCTTCTCGTATTGATTTTCTTAATTTCAAACAATTAAAAAAATCTCCATTGATTAGTTTCTATTTAACCATATAAAAATAAAGCTTCTCGTATTGATTTTCTTAATTTCAAACAATTAAAAAAATCTCCATTGATTAGTTTCTATTTAACCATATAAAAATAAAGCTTCTCGTATTGATTTTCTTAATTTCAAACAATTAAAAAAATCTCCATTGATTAGTTTCTATTTAACCATATAAAAATAAAGCTTCTCGTATTGATTTTCTTAATTTCAAACAATTAAAAAAATCTCCATTGATTAGTTTCTATTTAACCATATAAAAATAAAGCTTCTCGTATTGATTTTCTTAATTTCAAACAATTAAAAAAATCTCCATTGATTAGTTTCTATTTAACCATATAAAAATAAAGCTTCTCGTATTGATTTTCTTAATTTCAAACAATTAAAAAAATCTCCATTGATTAGTTTCTATTTAACCATATAAAAATAAAGCTTCTCGTATTGATTTTCTTAATTTCAAACAATTAAAAAAATCTCCATTGATTAGTTTCTATTTAACCATATAAAAATAAAGCTTCTCGTATTGATTTTCTTAATTTCAAACAATTAAAAAAATCTCCATTGATTAGTTTCTATTTAACCATATAAAAATAAAGCTTCTCGTATTGATTTTCTTAATTTCAAACAATTAAAAAAATCTCCATTGATTAGTTTCTATTTAACCATATAAAAATAAAGCTTCTCGTATTGATTTTCTTAATTTCAAACAATTAAAAAAATCTCCATTGATTAGTTTCTATTTAACCATATAAAAATAAAGCTTCTCGTATTGATTTTCTTAATTTCAAACAATTAAAAAAATCTCCATTGATTAGTTTCTATTTAACCATATAAAAATAAAGCTTCTCGTATTGATTTTCTTAATTTCAAACAATTAAAAAAATCTCCATTGATTAGTTTCTATTTAACCATATAAAAATAAAGCTTCTCGTATTGATTTTCTTAATTTCAAACAATTAAAAAAATCTCCATTGATTAGTTTCTATTTAACCATATAAAAATAAAGCTTCTCGTATTGATTTTCTTAATTTCAAACAATTAAAAAAATCTCCATTGATTAGTTTCTATTTAACCATATAAAAATAAAGCTTCTCGTATTGATTTTCTTAATTTCAAACAATTAAAAAAATCTCCATTGATTAGTTTCTATTTAACCATATAAAAATAAAGCTTCTCGTATTGATTTTCTTAATTTCAAACAATTAAAAAAATCTCCATTGATTAGTTTCTATTTAACCATATAAAAATAAAGCTTCTCGTATTGATTTTCTTAATTTCAAACAATTAAAAAAATCTCCATTGATTAGTTTCTATTTAACCATATAAAAATAAAGCTTCTCGTATTGATTTTCTTAATTTCAAACAATTAAAAAAATCTCCATTGATTAGTTTCTATTTAACCATATAAAAATAAAGCTTCTCGTATTGATTTTCTTAATTTCAAACAATTAAAAAAATCTCCATTGATTAGTTTCTATTTAACCATATAAAAATAAAGCTTCTCGTATTGATTTTCTTAATTTCAAACAATTAAAAAAATCTCCATTGATTAGTTTCTATTTAACCATATAAAAATAAAGCTTCTCGTATTGATTTTCTTAATTTCAAACAATTAAAAAAATCTCCATTGATTAGTTTCTATTTAACCATATAAAAATAAAGCTTCTCGTATTGATTTTCTTAATTTCAAACAATTAAAAAAATCTCCATTGATTAGTTTCTATTTAACCATATAAAAATAAAGCTTCTCGTATTGATTTTCTTAATTTCAAACAATTAAAAAAATCTCCATTGATTAGTTTCTATTTAACCATATAAAAATAAAGCTTCTCGTATTGATTTTCTTAATTTCAAACAATTAAAAAAATCTCCATTGATTAGTTTCTATTTAACCATATAAAAATAAAGCTTCTCGTATTGATTTTCTTAATTTCAAACAATTAAAAAAATCTCCATTGATTAGTTTCTATTTAACCATATAAAAATAAAGCTTCTCGTATTGATTTTCTTAATTTCAAACAATTAAAAAAATCTCCATTGATTAGTTTCTATTTAACCATATAAAAATAAAGCTTCTCGTATTGATTTTCTTAATTTCAAACAATTAAAAAAATCTCCATTGATTAGTTTCTATTTAACCATATAAAAATAAAGCTTCTCGTATTGATTTTCTTAATTTCAAACAATTAAAAAAATCTCCATTGATTAGTTTCTATTTAACCATATAAAAATAAAGCTTCTCGTATTGATTTTCTTAATTTCAAACAATTAAAAAAATCTCCATTGATTAGTTTCTATTTAACCATATAAAAATAAAGCTTCTCGTATTGATTTTCTTAATTTCAAACAATTAAAAAAATCTCCATTGATTAGTTTCTATTTAACCATATAAAAATAAAGCTTCTCGTATTGATTTTCTTAATTTCAAACAATTAAAAAAATCTCCATTGATTAGTTTCTATTTAACCATATAAAAATAAAGCTTCTCGTATTGATTTTCTTAATTTCAAACAATTAAAAAAATCTCCATTGATTAGTTTCTATTTAACCATATAAAAATAAAGCTTCTCGTATTGATTTTCTTAATTTCAAACAATTAAAAAAATCTCCATTGATTAGTTTCTATTTAACCATATAAAAATAAAGCTTCTCGTATTGATTTTCTTAATTTCAAACAATTAAAAAAATCTCCATTGATTAGTTTCTATTTAACCATATAAAAATAAAGCTTCTCGTATTGATTTTCTTAATTTCAAACAATTAAAAAAATCTCCATTGATTAGTTTCTATTTAACCATATAAAAATAAAGCTTCTCGTATTGATTTTCTTAATTTCAAACAATTAAAAAAATCTCCATTGATTAGTTTCTATTTAACCATATAAAAATAAAGCTTCTCGTATTGATTTTCTTAATTTCAAACAATTAAAAAAATCTCCATTGATTAGTTTCTATTTAACCATATAAAAATAAAGCTTCTCGTATTGATTTTCTTAATTTCAAACAATTAAAAAAATCTCCATTGATTAGTTTCTATTTAACCATATAAAAATAAAGCTTCTCGTATTGATTTTCTTAATTTCAAACAATTAAAAAAATCTCCATTGATTAGTTTCTATTTAACCATATAAAAATAAAGCTTCTCGTATTGATTTTCTTAATTTCAAACAATTAAAAAAATCTCCATTGATTAGTTTCTATTTAACCATATAAAAATAAAGCTTCTCGTATTGATTTTCTTAATTTCAAACAATTAAAAAAATCTCCATTGATTAGTTTCTATTTAACCATATAAAAATAAAGCTTCTCGTATTGATTTTCTTAATTTCAAACAATTAAAAAAATCTCCATTGATTAGTTTCTATTTAACCATATAAAAATAAAGCTTCTCGTATTGATTTTCTTAATTTCAAACAATTAAAAAAATCTCCATTGATTAGTTTCTATTTAACCATATAAAAATAAAGCTTCTCGTATTGATTTTCTTAATTTCAAACAATTAAAAAAATCTCCATTGATTAGTTTCTATTTAACCATATAAAAATAAAGCTTCTCGTATTGATTTTCTTAATTTCAAACAATTAAAAAAATCTCCATTGATTAGTTTCTATTTAACCATATAAAAATAAAGCTTCTCGTATTGATTTTCTTAATTTCAAACAATTAAAAAAATCTCCATTGATTAGTTTCTATTTAACCATATAAAAATAAAGCTTCTCGTATTGATTTTCTTAATTTCAAACAATTAAAAAAATCTCCATTGATTAGTTTCTATTTAACCATATAAAAATAAAGCTTCTCGTATTGATTTTCTTAATTTCAAACAATTAAAAAAATCTCCATTGATTAGTTTCTATTTAACCATATAAAAATAAAGCTTCTCGTATTGATTTTCTTAATTTCAAACAATTAAAAAAATCTCCATTGATTAGTTTCTATTTAACCATATAAAAATAAAGCTTCTCGTATTGATTTTCTTAATTTCAAACAATTAAAAAAATCTCCATTGATTAGTTTCTATTTAACCATATAAAAATAAAGCTTCTCGTATTGATTTTCTTAATTTCAAACAATTAAAAAAATCTCCATTGATTAGTTTCTATTTAACCATATAAAAATAAAGCTTCTCGTATTGATTTTCTTAATTTCAAACAATTAAAAAAATCTCCATTGATTAGTTTCTATTTAACCATATAAAAATAAAGCTTCTCGTATTGATTTTCTTAATTTCAAACAATTAAAAAAATCTCCATTGATTAGTTTCTATTTAACCATATAAAAATAAAGCTTCTCGTATTGATTTTCTTAATTTCAAACAATTAAAAAAATCTCCATTGATTAGTTTCTATTTAACCATATAAAAATAAAGCTTCTCGTATTGATTTTCTTAATTTCAAACAATTAAAAAAATCTCCATTGATTAGTTTCTATTTAACCATATAAAAATAAAGCTTCTCGTATTGATTTTCTTAATTTCAAACAATTAAAAAAATCTCCATTGATTAGTTTCTATTTAACCATATAAAAATAAAGCTTCTCGTATTGATTTTCTTAATTTCAAACAATTAAAAAAATCTCCATTGATTAGTTTCTATTTAACCATATAAAAATAAAGCTTCTCGTATTGATTTTCTTAATTTCAAACAATTAAAAAAATCTCCATTGATTAGTTTCTATTTAACCATATAAAAATAAAGCTTCTCGTATTGATTTTCTTAATTTCAAACAATTAAAAAAATCTCCATTGATTAGTTTCTATTTAACCATATAAAAATAAAGCTTCTCGTATTGATTTTCTTAATTTCAAACAATTAAAAAAATCTCCATTGATTAGTTTCTATTTAACCATATAAAAATAAAGCTTCTCGTATTGATTTTCTTAATTTCAAACAATTAAAAAAATCTCCATTGATTAGTTTCTATTTAACCATATAAAAATAAAGCTTCTCGTATTGATTTTCTTAATTTCAAACAATTAAAAAAATCTCCATTGATTAGTTTCTATTTAACCATATAAAAATAAAGCTTCTCGTATTGATTTTCTTAATTTCAAACAATTAAAAAAATCTCCATTGATTAGTTTCTATTTAACCATATAAAAATAAAGCTTCTCGTATTGATTTTCTTAATTTCAAACAATTAAAAAAATCTCCATTGATTAGTTTCTATTTAACCATATAAAAATAAAGCTTCTCGTATTGATTTTCTTAATTTCAAACAATTAAAAAAATCTCCATTGATTAGTTTCTATTTAACCATATAAAAATAAAGCTTCTCGTATTGATTTTCTTAATTTCAAACAATTAAAAAAATCTCCATTGATTAGTTTCTATTTAACCATATAAAAATAAAGCTTCTCGTATTGATTTTCTTAATTTCAAACAATTAAAAAAATCTCCATTGATTAGTTTCTATTTAACCATATAAAAATAAAGCTTCTCGTATTGATTTTCTTAATTTCAAACAATTAAAAAAATCTCCATTGATTAGTTTCTATTTAACCATATAAAAATAAAGCTTCTCGTATTGATTTTCTTAATTTCAAACAATTAAAAAAATCTCCATTGATTAGTTTCTATTTAACCATATAAAAATAAAGCTTCTCGTATTGATTTTCTTAATTTCAAACAATTAAAAAAATCTCCATTGATTAGTTTCTATTTAACCATATAAAAATAAAGCTTCTCGTATTGATTTTCTTAATTTCAAACAATTAAAAAAATCTCCATTGATTAGTTTCTATTTAACCATATAAAAATAAAGCTTCTCGTATTGATTTTCTTAATTTCAAACAATTAAAAAAATCTCCATTGATTAGTTTCTATTTAACCATATAAAAATAAAGCTTCTCGTATTGATTTTCTTAATTTCAAACAATTAAAAAAATCTCCATTGATTAGTTTCTATTTAACCATATAAAAATAAAGCTTCTCGTATTGATTTTCTTAATTTCAAACAATTAAAAAAATCTCCATTGATTAGTTTCTATTTAACCATATAAAAATAAAGCTTCTCGTATTGATTTTCTTAATTTCAAACAATTAAAAAAATCTCCATTGATTAGTTTCTATTTAACCATATAAAAATAAAGCTTCTCGTATTGATTTTCTTAATTTCAAACAATTAAAAAAATCTCCATTGATTAGTTTCTATTTAACCATATAAAAATAAAGCTTCTCGTATTGATTTTCTTAATTTCAAACAATTAAAAAAATCTCCATTGATTAGTTTCTATTTAACCATATAAAAATAAAGCTTCTCGTATTGATTTTCTTAATTTCAAACAATTAAAAAAATCTCCATTGATTAGTTTCTATTTAACCATATAAAAATAAAGCTTCTCGTATTGATTTTCTTAATTTCAAACAATTAAAAAAATCTCCATTGATTAGTTTCTATTTAACCATATAAAAATAAAGCTTCTCGTATTGATTTTCTTAATTTCAAACAATTAAAAAAATCTCCATTGATTAGTTTCTATTTAACCATATAAAAATAAAGCTTCTCGTATTGATTTTCTTAATTTCAAACAATTAAAAAAATCTCCATTGATTAGTTTCTATTTAACCATATAAAAATAAAGCTTCTCGTATTGATTTTCTTAATTTCAAACAATTAAAAAAATCTCCATTGATTAGTTTCTATTTAACCATATAAAAATAAAGCTTCTCGTATTGATTTTCTTAATTTCAAACAATTAAAAAAATCTCCATTGATTAGTTTCTATTTAACCATATAAAAATAAAGCTTCTCGTATTGATTTTCTTAATTTCAAACAATTAAAAAAATCTCCATTGATTAGTTTCTATTTAACCATATAAAAATAAAGCTTCTCGTATTGATTTTCTTAATTTCAAACAATTAAAAAAATCTCCATTGATTAGTTTCTATTTAACCATATAAAAATAAAGCTTCTCGTATTGATTTTCTTAATTTCAAACAATTAAAAAAATCTCCATTGATTAGTTTCTATTTAACCATATAAAAATAAAGCTTCTCGTATTGATTTTCTTAATTTCAAACAATTAAAAAAATCTCCATTGATTAGTTTCTATTTAACCATATAAAAATAAAGCTTCTCGTATTGATTTTCTTAATTTCAAACAATTAAAAAAATCTCCATTGATTAGTTTCTATTTAACCATATAAAAATAAAGCTTCTCGTATTGATTTTCTTAATTTCAAACAATTAAAAAAATCTCCATTGATTAGTTTCTATTTAACCATATAAAAATAAAGCTTCTCGTATTGATTTTCTTAATTTCAAACAATTAAAAAAATCTCCATTGATTAGTTTCTATTTAACCATATAAAAATAAAGCTTCTCGTATTGATTTTCTTAATTTCAAACAATTAAAAAAATCTCCATTGATTAGTTTCTATTTAACCATATAAAAATAAAGCTTCTCGTATTGATTTTCTTAATTTCAAACAATTAAAAAAATCTCCATTGATTAGTTTCTATTTAACCATATAAAAATAAAGCTTCTCGTATTGATTTTCTTAATTTCAAACAATTAAAAAAATCTCCATTGATTAGTTTCTATTTAACCATATAAAAATAAAGCTTCTCGTATTGATTTTCTTAATTTCAAACAATTAAAAAAATCTCCATTGATTAGTTTCTATTTAACCATATAAAAATAAAGCTTCTCGTATTGATTTTCTTAATTTCAAACAATTAAAAAAATCTCCATTGATTAGTTTCTATTTAACCATATAAAAATAAAGCTTCTCGTATTGATTTTCTTAATTTCAAACAATTAAAAAAATCTCCATTGATTAGTTTCTATTTAACCATATAAAAATAAAGCTTCTCGTATTGATTTTCTTAATTTCAAACAATTAAAAAAATCTCCATTGATTAGTTTCTATTTAACCATATAAAAATAAAGCTTCTCGTATTGATTTTCTTAATTTCAAACAATTAAAAAAATCTCCATTGATTAGTTTCTATTTAACCATATAAAAATAAAGCTTCTCGTATTGATTTTCTTAATTTCAAACAATTAAAAAAATCTCCATTGATTAGTTTCTATTTAACCATATAAAAATAAAGCTTCTCGTATTGATTTTCTTAATTTCAAACAATTAAAAAAATCTCCATTGATTAGTTTCTATTTAACCATATAAAAATAAAGCTTCTCGTATTGATTTTCTTAATTTCAAACAATTAAAAAAATCTCCATTGATTAGTTTCTATTTAACCATATAAAAATAAAGCTTCTCGTATTGATTTTCTTAATTTCAAACAATTAAAAAAATCTCCATTGATTAGTTTCTATTTAACCATATAAAAATAAAGCTTCTCGTATTGATTTTCTTAATTTCAAACAATTAAAAAAATCTCCATTGATTAGTTTCTATTTAACCATATAAAAATAAAGCTTCTCGTATTGATTTTCTTAATTTCAAACAATTAAAAAAATCTCCATTGATTAGTTTCTATTTAACCATATAAAAATAAAGCTTCTCGTATTGATTTTCTTAATTTCAAACAATTAAAAAAATCTCCATTGATTAGTTTCTATTTAACCATATAAAAATAAAGCTTCTCGTATTGATTTTCTTAATTTCAAACAATTAAAAAAATCTCCATTGATTAGTTTCTATTTAACCATATAAAAATAAAGCTTCTCGTATTGATTTTCTTAATTTCAAACAATTAAAAAAATCTCCATTGATTAGTTTCTATTTAACCATATAAAAATAAAGCTTCTCGTATTGATTTTCTTAATTTCAAACAATTAAAAAAATCTCCATTGATTAGTTTCTATTTAACCATATAAAAATAAAGCTTCTCGTATTGATTTTCTTAATTTCAAACAATTAAAAAAATCTCCATTGATTAGTTTCTATTTAACCATATAAAAATAAAGCTTCTCGTATTGATTTTCTTAATTTCAAACAATTAAAAAAATCTCCATTGATTAGTTTCTATTTAACCATATAAAAATAAAGCTTCTCGTATTGATTTTCTTAATTTCAAACAATTAAAAAAATCTCCATTGATTAGTTTCTATTTAACCATATAAAAATAAAGCTTCTCGTATTGATTTTCTTAATTTCAAACAATTAAAAAAATCTCCATTGATTAGTTTCTATTTAACCATATAAAAATAAAGCTTCTCGTATTGATTTTCTTAATTTCAAACAATTAAAAAAATCTCCATTGATTAGTTTCTATTTAACCATATAAAAATAAAGCTTCTCGTATTGATTTTCTTAATTTCAAACAATTAAAAAAATCTCCATTGATTAGTTTCTATTTAACCATATAAAAATAAAGCTTCTCGTATTGATTTTCTTAATTTCAAACAATTAAAAAAATCTCCATTGATTAGTTTCTATTTAACCATATAAAAATAAAGCTTCTCGTATTGATTTTCTTAATTTCAAACAATTAAAAAAATCTCCATTGATTAGTTTCTATTTAACCATATAAAAATAAAGCTTCTCGTATTGATTTTCTTAATTTCAAACAATTAAAAAAATCTCCATTGATTAGTTTCTATTTAACCATATAAAAATAAAGCTTCTCGTATTGATTTTCTTAATTTCAAACAATTAAAAAAATCTCCATTGATTAGTTTCTATTTAACCATATAAAAATAAAGCTTCTCGTATTGATTTTCTTAATTTCAAACAATTAAAAAAATCTCCATTGATTAGTTTCTATTTAACCATATAAAAATAAAGCTTCTCGTATTGATTTTCTTAATTTCAAACAATTAAAAAAATCTCCATTGATTAGTTTCTATTTAACCATATAAAAATAAAGCTTCTCGTATTGATTTTCTTAATTTCAAACAATTAAAAAAATCTCCATTGATTAGTTTCTATTTAACCATATAAAAATAAAGCTTCTCGTATTGATTTTCTTAATTTCAAACAATTAAAAAAATCTCCATTGATTAGTTTCTATTTAACCATATAAAAATAAAGCTTCTCGTATTGATTTTCTTAATTTCAAACAATTAAAAAAATCTCCATTGATTAGTTTCTATTTAACCATATAAAAATAAAGCTTCTCGTATTGATTTTCTTAATTTCAAACAATTAAAAAAATCTCCATTGATTAGTTTCTATTTAACCATATAAAAATAAAGCTTCTCGTATTGATTTTCTTAATTTCAAACAATTAAAAAAATCTCCATTGATTAGTTTCTATTTAACCATATAAAAATAAAGCTTCTCGTATTGATTTTCTTAATTTCAAACAATTAAAAAAATCTCCATTGATTAGTTTCTATTTAACCATATAAAAATAAAGCTTCTCGTATTGATTTTCTTAATTTCAAACAATTAAAAAAATCTCCATTGATTAGTTTCTATTTAACCATATAAAAATAAAGCTTCTCGTATTGATTTTCTTAATTTCAAACAATTAAAAAAATCTCCATTGATTAGTTTCTATTTAACCATATAAAAATAAAGCTTCTCGTATTGATTTTCTTAATTTCAAACAATTAAAAAAATCTCCATTGATTAGTTTCTATTTAACCATATAAAAATAAAGCTTCTCGTGTATAAGTTGGTTGGTCATTTGACCTAATCGATTAGGCTGAATCATTTTTGATTTGACTGATTTGCCGGTTTAACAGCGATTTCTCATATTGATTTTCTTAATTTTAAACAATTAATTTTTCTTTACATTGGCTAGCTTTCATTTAGCCATATAAAAATAAAATTCTTATTAGTTTATGATTTATTTTATAATCCCACATCGGGAGAAAAAGAAGAAAGTGAGTTGTTTCACTTATATAAAGTAAATCTTGTACTCCCATTTAATATTATAATGTTGTGCATAGTTCAGTTCAAGACAGTTTAAATTTTAAAATTAAAATAGCATTTAAAAGTTTTAATTAATTAATTTTTGTATCAGTTGGTTGGTCATTTGACCTATCTGTTTTCAGTGAGGAGTATTATGAGAGTTTCAATATCTCATACTAATTTTTTAAAATTTTTTTAATTTTAAACAATTAAGAAAATCTCCATTAGCCAGCTAATTAGTCTATGATTTATTTGATAATCTCACATCGGGAGAAGAAGAAAAAAGTGAATTATTTTACTCATATAAAGTAAATCTTATACCCCCATTTAATATTGTAGTATTGTGCATATTTTAATTTAATATAATTTAAATTTTAAAATAAAATTTAATAGTTTTAATTAATTAATTTTTGTGTAAGTTGGTTGGTCTTTTGACTTAGCCAATTAAGCTTAATCATTTTTGATTTGACCAATTCGATGGTTTAACTGCGGTTTTAGCAATTTTATTTTAGCAGTTTTATCAAAATATATTGATTAGATATGCTTGATTCGAAATAAAATTTTTGATCTGATTAAAAATTGAACAACTGAGATTACTTGATTAGAAATAAGTTTCTCGTCCAAATAATTGTTAACTTTTATTTTATAATCTCACACTAAGAAAAGAAGGAAAAAGTAAGTTATTTTACTTATATAAAGTGAACCTTAATATTGTAGTGTTATGTATACTTCAATTCAAGTTAGTTTAAATTTTAAAATTAAAATAATAATTAAAAGTGTTAATTAATTAATTTTTGTATAAGTTGGTTGGTCATTTGACCTAATCGATTAGGCTGAATCATTTTTGATTTGACTGATTTGCCGGTTTAACAGCGATTTCTCATATTGATTTTCTTAATTTTAAACAATTAATTTTTCTTTACATTGGCTAGCTTTCATTTAACCATATGAAAATAAAATTCTTATTAGTTTATGATTTATTTTATAATCCCACATCGGGAGAAAAAGAAGAAAGTGAGTTGTTTCACTTATATAAAGTAAATCTTGTACTCCCATTTAATATTATAATGTTGTGCATAGTTCAGTTCAAGACAGTTTAAATTTTAAAATTAAAATAGCATTTAAAAGTTTTAATTAATTAATTTTTGTATCAGTTGGTTGGTCATTTGACCTATCTGTTTTCAGTGAGGAGTATTATGAGAGTTTCAATATCTCATACTAATTTTTTAAAATTTTTTTAATTTTAAACAATTAAGAAAATCTCCATTAGCCAGCTAATTAGTCTATGATTTATTTGATAATCTCACATCGGGAGAAGAAGAAAAAAGTGAATTATTTTACTCATATAAAGTAAATCTTATACCCCATTTAATATTGTAGTATTGTGCATATTTTAATTTAATATAATTTAAAAGTTTTAATTAATTAATTTTTGTGTAAGTTGGTTGGTCTTTTGACTTAGCCAATTAAGCTTAATCATTTTTGATTTGACCAATTCGATGGTTTAACTGCGGTTTTAGCAATTTTATTTTAGCAGTTTTATCAAAATATATTGATTAGATATGCTTGATTCGAAATAAAATTTTTGATCTGATTAAAAATTGAACAACTGAGATTACTTGATTAGAAATAAGTTTCTCGTCCAAATAATTGTTAACTTTTATTTTATAATCTCACACTAAGAAAAGAAGGAAAAAATGAGTTATTTTACTTATATAAAGTGAACCTTAATATTGTAGTGTTATGTATACTTCAATTCAAGTTAGTTTAAATTTTAAAATTAAAATAATAATTAAAAGTGTTAATTAATTAATTTTTGTATAAGTTGGTTGGTCATTTGACCTAATCGATTAGGCTGAATCATTTTTGATTTGACTGATTTGCCGGTTTAACAGCGATTTCTCATATTGATTTTCTTAATTTTAAACAATTAATTTTTCTTTACATTGGCTAGCTTTCATTTAACCATATGAAAATAAAATTCTTATTAGTTTATGATTTATTTTATAATCCCACATCGGGAGAAAAAGAAGAAAGTGAGTTGTTTCACTTATATAAAGTAAATCTTGTACTCCCATTTAATATTATAATGTTGTGCATAGTTCAGTTCAAGACAGTTTAAATTTTAAAATAAAATCTCTAATTAGTTTATGATATGATTTATTTTATAATCCTATATCGGAAAAGAAAGAAAAAATGAGTTGTTTCACTTATGTAAAGTGAAACTTATACTTACAGTTAATATTAGAGTATTGTGCATGTTTCAATTCAAGACAATTGAAATTTTAAAATAAAATTTGAAAGTTTAATTAATTAATTTTTGTGTAAGTTGGTTAACCTTTTGACCTAATCGATTAGACTGAATCATTTAAGTTTGATTGATTTGCTGGTTTAATGGCAATTTTAACGATTTTATCAAAATATATTGGTTAGAATTATTTGATTTGAAATAAACTAAAGGTTGACCCAATTAAAGATTAAATGACTGATTGCTTGATTAAAAATAAAATTTCCGTCTAAACAATTGTTAACTTTTATTTTACAATTCCACATCGAGAAAAAAAGGGAAAAAAATGAGTTATTTCACTTATATAAAATGAATCTTATACTTATATTTAATATTGTAGTATTTGTGCATGTTTCAGTTCAAGATAGTTTAAATTTTAAAATTAAAATAACATTTAAAAGTTTTAATTAATTAATTTTTGTATAAGTTGGTTGGTCTTTTGACCTAACCGATTAGACTGAACCGTTTTTGGTTTGACCGTTTTGCTGGTTTAACCACGATCTTAGCGGTTTTATCAAAAATATTGGTTAGATTTGTTTAATTCGAAATAAACTAAAGATTAATCTAATTAAAGATTAAATTACTGATATTGTTTGATTTGAAATAAACTTCTCCCCTGAACAATTGTTAAATTTTATTTTACACATTCTCACATCAGAAAAGAAGAAAAAAATAAGTTGTTTCAGTTATATAAAGTAAACATATGCTTCAATTTAATATTATAGTATTGTACATATTTTCGTTGAAAACAATTTAAATTTTAAAATAAAATAAAATTTAAAAGTTTAATTAATTAATTTTTGTATAATTTGGTTGGTTTTCAATTGAAGATAGTTTAAATTTTAAAATAAAATAAAATTTAAAAATTTTAATTAATTAATTTTTGTGTAAGTTGGTTAGACTTTTGACCGATTTTAACAATTTTATCAATATATAAATATTGTTTTAATTCTAAAATATATGCTTAAGTTTTATGACAAACTTTAATATAGAATAAACTAAAACTAAAAAATTTATAAAATGAAATTTATCTTTATTTTATCATAAATATAAATATATATATATATTTAAAAATTTATCCTATTTTTTTCATCTTTACTAATTAAATTATGACATCTATTTCTTATTATGAACTTAAAATATATAATTAATGACATAACAACCGCAATATATATATATATATATATATATTAATAAAATGTTTAAAATTTAATTAATTCAAAATTATTTTTCTATACCTTTTAAATAAATTTTATATTATTATTTAATTTTAAAATTATTTTTAATTATTTATTTAGTTCGTTCAAATAATGAATTGGTCAAAAAATGAGTGCATTTAATTCTCTAAAATATTATTAAGAAATAAAAAAGAAAAAGAAAAAAAGAGCAATGATATTCAAATAATGAATTGGTCAAAAAATGAGTGCATTTGATTCTCTAAAATATTATTGAGAAATAAAAAAAAAGAGCAAAATGATATTCAAAGAGATATTCAATATATACCTGTATTTTGAGACTGTCGTTTTGGGTAAGTACCATTTTGATTCAATAGCAGAGATGCATTTGGAGCCAGATGATGTAATAATTGACGATGATTTATGGGTACTTTGAAGAATGCGAAGAGGTAGATCCTATGGATCGAAAACTCTTTGAATAAATGTGTGAATGGAATGATTCCAAGTATGGGTACCTACATACAGGTTGGCTATTGAACTTCTTCATAGGGATGGAAGGTGGATGTATGCTAATTATTGTTAATGATATGAAGATTTTAAAGCATGTAGAATGAGATACACATGGAAACGAGTGATGGATCGAGTGAGAAACACCGATGCTTGTGGCTCATAATTCAGTAAGTTTAATTGATCTTCCTATAACTTGTTCATTTACTTCAATCATTATCTCTTACTTTCTATACATTATAAACTTGCTTTTTAGAGGTTAGTTTTTGAACAGTGTTTGGCATTTTGTATGGACACTTATTATTCTTTTGGGTGCAACAGTTGGAACAATGCTTGCTTTATAAACTAAAACACGCACATTTGGATTGATTGCCAAATGGTACCCATGGAAACCTAGAAAATTCCAAATGGAGGCGCAACCCATCTACACTACATGTATACAAGAGTTACTTGAATAAATACTAAGCTCCATGTAGTTCCAATGGCAGTGGTTCATGACTGATCTTAGACCTACTAATCTGAGATATTAAAGAGGAAAAGTTGATGAAAACTCAAAGAGGCTTTTATACCTCCATAGGTGTTATGACTTTGAATATATATACCCGAGTGCAGGTTATAGCAAAATAATAAATTATCGGGTGAGTCCGAGATTGGATCCATAAGAATTTGTATATTTAAATAAGGTAACTAAATAATCAAAAGGGTAAATTACACTTTGCACCCTGTACTTTGCACCAAATCCTATTTTGATTCTTATACATGAAATTATGATAGTCAATCTCCTGCGTTTCTGGTCTAGTGTCAATGTCCTCTTTTTGTTACTCCACCATATAACAATTTAACAGAAGTCAGTAATGTGACAATTATATGATTACGAAATAAGGGTAAAGTAAGAAAATCACCCTTATTTCTCGCCTATATATATTTCGTCCCAAAAATTATATCAAATTATGGGGCCTTTTCCCAAATTAAAGCAAAATAGCAAGCTATTTTCCAAACTAGGTCTAGTTTGGACGGAATTCCCAAACTAAGCTAAAACGTGGTTGTGAACCACGTTTTCACTGTTTTTGTGGCCTTCCCGCAAAAAATTTGTAAAGTCGTAAAAGCGTGGTTAAACCACGCTTTTAATTAAGAAAGCTTGGCTACAAACCACGCTTTTAAGGAAATTTGATTTATTCATAAAGCGTGGTTAGGAACCACTCTTTTAAGTAATTTTTTTTTTTTTTCCTGAAAACGTGGTTGTGAACCACGCTTTTACTGTGCTTTTAAATATTTTTTTTTTCTTTAGAAAACGTGGTTCACAACCACACTTTTACTGTTCACCATGGAAAGCGTGGATGACAACCACGCTTTTAACAGAAATACAGTTTTTAAGGAAAGCGTGACCACTCACTGTTGATTATTATTATTATTATTATTCAATCCACATTCTATAATTTGCCCAATCATCTTGTAGATCTCTATATATAAATTATTCATATAAAATATCGTATTGATAAACAATCTTAGCTACCAAATTTTATTATTTTAATATTTAAAAATAAATTATGTAATTTTGAAATTATGTTTCGCATCCATTATTTTTTAAAAAAATGATAAAATTATATGTACGATTATCAGATCAATTTGATATTTACATAAATAATTTATACATTAAATTTTTAAAAATAAACAGCATGCATTGTCTAAAGAGTAGTGAATTGTGTAAAAAAGATAAATTAAATATTTGGTTAATTTACCTGATATTTTTTAAATTGTTATTTAAATATAAAATTTTAAATAAATTTTTATTTTGTTATATAATTCAAATATGATTTAAAAAAGATCGATGATGGACAAAAATAAAAACAACAAATAAAAAATTTTAAAATAAAAATTAAAAAAGAAGAAGAAAATAATGGCCTCGAGACACGCACCCTCCCAGAGAACATTTTGCGCAGTTTCGGAGAGATTTTGTCTGGGCTTTTCCCAAACTAAGCCCCTATATGAATTTATTTTCCAAACTAAGCCTACTTTTGCAGAATTTTCGAAACTAAATATTTGTTGCCACGAAATATTTAAATAAAACTTCACACAGCATATATAAAGTATCTAATTTGCTAATTACTACTATGAACAGGAAAACAAAATAAAGGTATGACTATAACACTTATAACACTTTAGAACGCCGTAGCTAGTTCAAACATAAGTATCCCACAAAAATAATTTGTGGAATCATTCAACATAACACAGAATATAAAATAAAGACGAGTACAATACTTAACAGTTACATAGACAACTATTAGACAAACCTTTCACAAACTCATTGTCGAAAGAGTTACTTTAACACACACAACATATAATTATGGATAACCTAATATAATTTAGTAGACAGATAAATACCTAATCCTCGCTCAAATCGGCAATCTCAGAGTCCGAACAATCAGAGAGCTCAGGGTCAGAGACAAATGCAGGATCGTCCTTGATAGCCTTAATAGCTACAGCATTTAGTGCTGTTCCATTCTTCTTGGCATCTGACTTAAGTATAGATAGTTCCATATCGCGCGCTAACCTACGGCGCATTTGAGAAAATCTCACGTCGAAGTCTTTCACATAATCGATCAACATTATTTGGATCTTCCTTTTGGATCTGAACTAAACGTGCTTTCCGCACTTTCAGTCGATTTTCCTGACATAATCTTTCCATTTGCACTCACTCTATAAATAGTGCGAGCCACTTCAAAAGTCTAGCGTCTACTAAACCATATCGTGTTTGATTATAAGATGGATCCTCCACGAAACCACATGGATCTCGATAGTACTTGGGCATGACAAAACGTCGCTTCCCAAACCTATCATGATAAACACAAGAGGCATCTAACAAAGTAAATGGTGTTTCATCTTCAGCATTGCCACTTCCCTTTCTCGTTCCTGTTCCTCGGCATGAACTCTCACCTCTTTCAAAGTTCCTACCCCCTGTGAGTCCCCTTCTCGTTCCTCTTCCTCGTCGTGAACTCTCACCTTTGCGATTCCTACCCCCTGCCGTGAACCTATACTCCATTTAATTTTTTCTCAATAGATGAATGATAGTTTCCTAGGGCGAACTGAGTGGAAAGGTTGTGTGTTTACCATCATTCCTTCAGTCTTTTATATAGTTGTTTGTCAATACTATTGCCATGTGGTTGTATTAATGTGACTTAAATGGATTCTAAAATGTGAAGAAAAAACAATGCATCTAAGTCACGCTGCACAAAGTCACATGCATCACTGCATGTGAGGAAAAAAGTCACAAAGTATATAACTGACAAAGTCAAAAAGTCACATGCATCACTGCATCACTGCATAAAGTCACATGCATCACTACACAAAGTCACATGCATCACTACATCACTGTACAAAGTCACATGCATTACATGCATCACTGTATCTGAGGAAAAAAGTCACATGCATCACTGCATCGCTGCACAAAGTCACATAGCATCTGAGGAAAAAACAAAGCATACAATTTATTACGTCTGTTAAAGTCACTGCATCACTGAGAAATGTTGGACGTATCACTGCGCCGAGCTACAATTTATTATCGTACCATAGCTACTGTGCCCTTGTGAATTTCTGCAATTCATAATGGGATGAGGGGGTGTCAGAACAAAATAACAAAATAATTAGAACCTTTGTGTTTAAAAAGCCACCCTATGTAGCTCCAAATAGATTCATAAACGTTGAAGATAAAATATTATAGAGTTAGAATGTATTGAAGATTAATTTGTAGTATAGTTAGAATGAATGGGTTTTTCGATGTATAGAACTTGAAAGTGTTACAAATAAAAGCTAGCCTAGTATGTAGACAAGAACAACACCGACTTAAATCAACACATAGTTAACTTCAAATTAAATTGGTCAAATTTCTCCAATTAAATTAAATGAAATATGTAAGGTGAAAAGTGAAATTAAATATATTATCAAGGCAAAATAAATTGAATTATATTTATAAGCGGAAAAGTGAAATTAAATTTCTAAGCGGATTTGAACTTTGCTTAAAACCTTAAGATATGCACTGAGTAGTAAATAAAACTCGAAATGACAACTCCTATAAAGTTGATGCATAGTTGTTCAGGTCATAAAAGTTGACGTGACAACTCTGATGCATAGTTGTTTACAATAATTTCAAACATACAGCTACCATGTGTAATGGCTTTGCAATGCTTATACATGAGTTATCAATAGGAAGAGAAATTGGTAACGAATCTTGACATGTGTACTTATAAATGTAGTGATTTCGTAAACTTCAAGTTCATATACAATAGTTGAAATACATCCATAAGTTAGATGAACAACAACATTGTCTTACACTCTAGTAACGAAGATACGACACAACATACAAACATATATGAAAGATAAAGGTGTTTGATTTCTCATTCCTCATCTGACATGTAGTAGTCAGAGAGATATTTTTCATTGTTTAAGACATTATTTCGCTAAATCACTGTCAAATCTCTGTTGCTTGCTTCTGCCATTTCGGTGGCTAGCTAAAGCATGAAATGTCAACATCTCCGCATTAACATTCTGTTGTTCTCCTTCTTAATTCTACTAACTGCTTTTTCATAGTCACTCACATCTCATCTAGCCATGGTCAATGAACGACGATGAGGTACCGGTGCCCCAAAGTCACGTAGATCATTAAACAATCCTTCTTGCTCCGTTACCCTGAGCGCCCATTCTGCGCGAATACCAGCATAATAATCCTTCAGACTTGAGTACTTTTCGCCCTCGTAGTCATAAGTAAATGGAGGTAGTAGCCACACTTTCGGATTTCTTTGACGGCGTGAACTTCCTGCACCTCTTGAAGACATTGTTCATAAAATAAAAAAATTAATAATAATAGTAATTGTAGATATATTACTATTGTTATGACTTGAACAAACATCATACTGGGGGTAGCGCTATTTATAGACATCATACTGGGGGTTAACTAGTGATGACCTGGTGACGATAATTGAGATGTTGGGGCACTATAGAAGAAGTGATACCCGTGATATTATTTTATCTTATTCATTTCATGCAATCCTGAGTACCCGTGACTTTGTGTACCTGTAATGTAGTCACGGACGTGGTTGTTAGATAAAATCATAATTGTAGGTCGTCTTTTTCACAATGCAATCCATTCATATTCGAGCAGTGAGTTGTCAAATTAATCAGTAATGCAGTGAGTTGTCACATCGCCACATTAAACTATTTTTTCATGCTTGCTTTTTTAATATAGTAAGTAGTCACTTCGAACTGACGATTTCAGTACAAATTGGTGTTTTCAAAAAATTATAATTAAATCATAAAATGAAACAGCGGCTTTAATTTTCTTTGTTTTAAAGTAATACTATTCATAAACAACTATGAAACAGAGTGCAAGTAAATACACAACTTTTCAACTCACTTCGACCTACAAAACTATCATTGATTTTTTCACCAAAACAATGTTCAAAACAAAACAAAATAATAAAATGGCCACCTGATATGTAAAGAAGATTGGCACTGCAGCTTATATTTTATCTTATTTTCACTTAATGAAGCTTCACAGTCATCCCCTTTTCTCCTCTTTGCATTTTCTACTTCTTTTTGTATTCGGTAAATTACACTTCACTCCTTCAGTCCTTTATATAATTGTTTATCAACACTATTGCCATGTGGTCGTATTAATGTGACTTAGATGAATTCTGAAATGTGAGGAAAAAACAAAGGGTCTAAGTCGCGCTGCACAAAGTTACATGCATCACTACATGTGAGGAAAAAAGTCATAAAGTATATAATTTACAAAGTCAGAAAGTCACATGCATCATTGCATCACTGCATAAAGTCACATGCATCACTACAACACTGCACAAAGTCACATGCATCACATGCATAACTGCATCTAAGGAAAAAAGTCACATGCATCATTGCATTGCTGCACAAAGTCACATAGCATCTAAGGAAAAAACAAAGCATATAATTTATTACGTCTGTTAAAGTCTTTGCATCACTGATAAATGTTGGACGTATTACTGTGCCGAGCTACAATTTATTATCATACCATAGCTATTATGCCCATGTGAATTTCTGTAATTCATAATGGGATGAGGGGGTGTCAAAACAAAACAACAAAACAATTAGACCATTTGTGTTTAAAAAACTATCCTATGCAGCTCTAAATAGATTCATAAACCTTGAAGATAAAATATTATATAGTTAGAATGTATTGAAGATTAATTTGTAGTAGAGTTAGAATGAATGGGTTTTTCGATGTATAGAACTTGAAAGTGTTACAGATAAAAGCTAGCCTAGTATGCAGACAAGAACAACACCGGCTTAAATCAACACATAGTTAACTTCAAATTAAATTGGTCAAATTTCTCCAATTAAATTAAATGAAATATGTAAGGTGAAAAGTGAAATTAAATATATTGTCAAGGCAAAATAAATTGAATTATATTTGTAAGCGGAAAAATGAAATTAAATTTCTAAACGGATTTGAACTTTGCTTAAAACCTTCAGATATGCATTGAGTAGTAAATAAAAGTCGAAGTGACAACTCCTATAAAGTTGATGCATAGTTGTTTAGGTCATAAAAGTTAACATGACAACTCTGATGCATAGTTGTTTACAACAATTTCAAACATATAGCTACTATGTGTATATGTGGTATAAATATTGCATCATACCACAACAAAAGTTTTATAGCTATTTCGAGCAATATCATCATGAGATATATGGTGGTTAATCTATATTCAGCAATGGGTCACTATTGGGTTGCAGATGGAGATGAATTTCAATACCCATTAAATCCAAATTTGCGTTACTCACATGTCGCCGTCAATACCATGAGAGCTGAGTGGGAAATTTTGCATAACTCGAGCAAACGTTCTCGTTGAGCTATGTCGTGAAGTTAATATTAAATTTCCTCGTCGGTTAGCCATGCGTATGCCAACTGACACTCCACAGTTGTTGCAAAGGGCATTGCATCGTATCCGCGACTAAGTTAATTGCATGACCCAACGTTTGCAAAGGTCCGAACTAATGAAGACCGCAAATGAGCGTACCGAAGATGGGTTAATGGATGATGCACACCAGTACTTCACCTGGAGCATGGATGTTATGTATAAATCTGAAATTGAGGTATCAGATGATGACGATAATGAATGAAATTGTTTGGATGAATGACCAAACCATTTATCTTGTAATGGATTTGTAATGTTTATCCACAACTTATCAATGAAGGGAGAAATTTCAATAGTTTTTTAATAGTTCTTGTAATTCTACAAATAACAAATACCTTTGCTTTCTCTCCGTTATTGTTATTTTGAAGAACACTACTTGAACTAGGCTTTCATGATTTTATGCATTATTGATGTGGAATATAATGATGATACTGAATGAAGTTGGTTGCATGTATGACCAAACGTTTTCATTCATTATAATGGCTTTGCAATGCTTATACATGAGTTATCAATAGGAAGATAAATTCGTAACGAATCTTGACATGTGTACTTATAAATGTAGTGATTTCATAAACTTCAGGTTCATATAACAAATAGTTGAAATACATCCGTAAACTAGATGAACAACAACATTGTCTTACACTCCAGTAACGAAGATACGACACAACATACAACATTGTTTAAGACATTATTTCGCTCAATCACTGTCAATTCTCTGTTGCTTGCTTCTACCATTTCAATGCAGTAAGTTGTCACATCGCCACAGTAAACTGTTTTCTGATGCTTGCTTTTTTAATATAGTAAGAAGTCACTTCGAACTGACGATTTCAGTACAAATTGGTGTTTGCAAAAAATTATAAATTAAATCATAAAATGAATCAAAGGCTTTAATTTTCTTTGTTTTAAAGCAATATTGTTCATAAACAACTATGAAATAGAGTGCAAGTAAATACCCCCAAGTGTCTTGAAATGCCCATGAGTTAAGTTACATGAGATAAAATCGAAATTATTTTCTCAGTTGCAGACAGCACTATGAAACACACCCACAATGAAGTACCTAGATGTAGAACATGTACCTCAGTCAAAAACTTATGTTGCTTGGGGTTCTTCGAATACTGAGGGGAGTAAAGTTAAAACACAATCTCAAACCGGGCATGAGAATGAGTCACCCACAGTCAAGTAAGAAGATGTTGAGCATGCACCTCAGTCAAAAACCTTTGCTGCTTGGGGTTCTTTGAATACTAAGGGGAGTAAAGTTGAAATACAATCTCAACCCAGGCATGAGAATGAGTCACCCACTAATATCTGGAGTTATAATAAAAATAGCCAGTCCAATGGTGGCAACGAGTCGACTGTTGACAAAAATCAAATTTTGGGGAACGACACAACGTCAAAGGCAAATGGTTGAGGGTCCAGTAGAGGGAGTTAGGGTTCTTCAAGTGAAAAGGGCCACAGTGATGATAGGAATGAAGGAATGTGGGGTTGGGTGCTGGAGAAACTATTTATTATTGCAGAATTTAGGTCCAGTTTGAGGGTTAATCTATTCTATTATTAAAGGGGAACACCAATTTTGGTGTCATGAATCTGAAGTCTGGCTTACAAATTTTTTTCTATTTTTCCTAAAATGACCATAACTTGTTAAATAATTTATTATTTTAAAACTTATATCAAATTGTCATTATGGGTAAAATCGTAAATTACCAACTCAGTAAATAGCTTCCACTTTTCCACTTCCCACATTTTAGAAACTGCTGTTCAGTTCCACGTTTCACCATCTTCTCTCTCTTTTTATTATTTATTTTATTTATTTTATATTTTAAATTTATAACAAGCTGCTATGTAAGTTCCACAGTTCATCATCTTCACTCTATTGAAAAACTAAATTTTTTTTTTAAGAGAAAGACTATTCAAGAACTTTTTTCTTTCTTTCTTTCTTTCTTTCTGTTTTTTTTTTTTTTGTGTTTTTTTGGGGGAAAAAAAGCAGAGTATATTAAATTTGTGTTTTTGTTTTCTTAATGTTGTATGTGTGTGTGTGCGCACATTGTTTAAAATAATCAATGTTCTTAAAATTTTTATTATATTATCAGGTTCTGTACCTTTTTTTTGGGGTAGTCTTATGTAATCTGAAATTTGTGTGTGTGTGTGTGTTTCAAAAAAAAAAGTGTTCTTAAATTTATCATTATGTTATCAAATTCTTTGGGAAAAAAAGTACAGAATAATAAATAAAATTTATTTAATTATTTATTTTGTGTTTTTTGTAAAGAAATAATTATATACTTAAAAAAATATTTAAAAAAAAAAACAGTATTAAAAATTATATAGTTTATTATTGTAAAACGAAAATCCACATGGTACCAAATACAGCACAACTTCAATCTCTTATGTATATAATCACCCTGTTTAAACCCATTGTGACATCATGATTTGAATATTTGAAGTATTTAGGAAATCATCAAAATAAGTAAGAATAAAAAATTGTAAAATTCTATTTTCGAACAAATAAATATGGCACATTTACATCTTCTGTACAAATTTGATTTATAAAAACTATAAATAAAAAAAACTATACACTCCATATCACACTCGCTAATGCCCTAACCTGTCCCCAATCCCACAACCCCGCCTGTGGACCTCCCTCATCAGTCTCCTGCGGTAGACTCTCTGAATATGTGGCTCCCCCAATCGTAAATGCATATCCTGTGGCACTCCCTTCCTTGCATGTGGCCCTCCACTGACTACTTGTGGAGCCTGTGAGTGTGACCCTCCCTCTCCTGCTTGTGCTGCCCTTGGTCCCGTCTCTGGCCCAAGATCAGATACTGCTGTGAGTTGTGAAACTCCCTCATCTGGTGCAACTGTATCACGATCTGCAACTGGACCTCGACCTCGACCTTGACCTCTGCTCGCACCCCGACCTCGGCCATGACATCTGCCACGACCATAACCTCGGCCTCTCCCTCGCGCTTTGGGGGGGCCTCAATATGGGCCTCATCCTCAACGTGGGAGATGTCAATGAGAACTGCATCATGTGTACTCCTGGTTGCGGTCGATCTAGTCCCCACAAAAGTAGGTGTATGTAGTGTGGGACTATGTGATGTACATGTATCAACCCTAACACTACAAACACCTGAACTGTCTGGTGGTGGTAACTGGGTGGGTGGGGTAACATCGTCATGCATGTATCGGGGCGGTGTCCAATCAGGGTCAGCTACATAAGGTATGCCAGTATGCTGGGTAGGATGTATGTGAAGGGAATCTGGAGATATGTATGGGGTAGCATGTGGTGGGGTGACTGATGTCCAAGGAGTTGATATGGCCGGTGCTGAAGTGGAAGGCACTGACGTGGACGGCACTGATGTGTCTGGAGCAGCTGCTACACTGTGTACACTGTAGTAGCCAAAATGCAGACGATCTCCCCAATGGGCATGCTGGATCGACTCGTACAATAAGTCTCGGATCTTTGCAACGGCCTGCAAGGCATGTTGTCCATCACGTCTGAAAAGGGCGTCCTCAGCCAAGTGATATGACTTCCCAGCTCCAACCACCTGAACAAAAATTCAGACGTATTAGGCTACAGTTGACTGAAAGTAAATCAATTATAATCTTAATAATTATCTGACACATACTACGATACTCACCAATGTCTCAAGATAAGGCCCAACTCCCTGATATCTGGACTCAGACAGGTGGCTTGGATTACCGACTAGTAGGCGTGTATGTCGCCGATACCACACTATGTAAGGGTCAAAAGAGAGGAGCACCTCATCGCTCCAGTCAGCCTATACAATACTGTCCCGACGGGCATCCCACAGCTGTATATATCGCATATAAAACAGACTCTTGTCAGTGCCAGCTCGGCCACGTCTATTAGTCACATGCAACCGCCACTCGGTGTCGAACCGATCCGGAACGGACTAGACCCGACCAAACTGTCGGAGGACACGATGGGGGAGATGCCACTCAACCACGTCAAAACAAATAAGTGGCACTCTCGACATCCATATCTCCTGACCTAGTCGGCAGTAGTCTGGGAGCATACTGAGGACCCCAGCATAAGGCTGCCAGATAAACTACAATAACGACAAGTATATTAAAATTCGCTGGTGAACTCAAAACATATACAATGAACAAGACAACTAAAATTAAGAGCAAAATTTCATACCTCGCCCTCGATCATCCAGTCGAACTGGTCTCTATAAACTACGCCAACGTAGGTCGATACGACCTCATGGCCAAAGTCAACCCTCCACTGGCTAGCTCGAGGTCCGGATGGCAACTTCATGTCTCCCTGGCCAATGGGAAGCTCACCAGGAGCAACCACTTGCCGCCTAGATGGGGCAATGTGAATGAATCTCTCTCACGCTCAAATCTACAATAGTTTGAACGCAATTACAATACTGATATATGTCATACAATACGAATTGACATGTAATAAAATTCTTACTAACCTGTAGCAAGACAAATGGTCCTCCAATCTCCTTCACACCCACTTGAGCTGCTCGACATAGCATCCTATACAAGCATGCCAAAGCCGCGCCACCCCAGCTGTACTGGCCAATCTCGTCAATGTCTCTCAGAAGTGGCAAGTACATCAGCTTGAGTAGGTTCTGTGAGTTATCAGGGAGAAGTACCCCCTCAATAAGCCACAGAATATATGCTCGGGCATGCTGCTGTACCAACTCATCTGGAGCATGATCTGGAAGAGAACCAAACTGCTCTACTAGCCATCTCACCCTCAGTCTACCTAGCTGTAAGCCTGCAGGTATAGGTGCTACTCCTAATAGCTCACCACATAGAGTTATCCACTGCTCCCTCGTCAATGATGGGTCAACACCGGTAACTGCTCGCCCATCAATCCGCAGACCATATAGGACAGACACGTCCTGCAATGTGACGGTGACCTCTCCGATCGGGAAATGGAATATGTGAGTCTCTGTGCGCCTCCTCTCGACGAGAGCAGTGATGAGTGGGTGGTCTAGTCTAATATGCTCGATACGGTACACACCATTGAATCTCGCGTGTAGTATATACTACAAGACTCTATGGTCCAACGGATGTTCCCACAGGCCAGAGTCTGCCCGTCGGCATGTCAACATAGTGCGTGCCTTGTCCTGTATAACAAAATGACTAGTTTAAATAATAGCATTATCACGTAATATAAATCAAAATGCAGGGTATTTTAATTGTAAGCGTAAAGTTCAACAAACATTATTGCATACTGGATCCTCCCATATACGGTCGGCCCGATGTGGATGATTGAAAAGTGGAACTTCCTCAGGTAGATGTGCCATGAAGCCTGTACAAGTGAAATACTATATCATAACAATAAAAGTCTCATTTAATCATAACAGAAAAACTGTAATTATTCCATAAATTACGATTTGTAAAAGAAAAGTACGCTTAGCTATTTCAAAATTTAAATTTGTGTGATACTATATATGGAAGCAATTCACTAAAATGTAATTAAATTTTATTTCAAAAAACTCTATTGGTTAACTATAATTTAACTATAACAATTAAACTCAAATTATTCCATACTTTACGACTTTAAAAAAAATGTGCTCGGTTATTTTAAAATTATAAATTTCTGTGCCACTAACATGGAAGTAATTCACTAAAATCTAATTATAATCAACAAAAAAAAAACTCTAATTATTTCATAATTTATGATTTTTAAATATATATACATATATATATATATATTTGTACTTTAAGATTTAAAATTATGTGTCATTAAATATGATAAACAATTCAACAAAACCTATCGTTATCTATGCTATAACTAATATAGAAATTTTTTCCAAAATAATTTTAGGGCCTCAGTTACATAAGCTTAATAATGACCATGAACATAGTGTAGTAACATGTGGATAGTTTTCCTACATAAATATTTGCCAAAAAATTTAATGAGAAATTTTTTTTTAATAATAGTTTGATGATTACATTTATGACATATTTGACAAAATTTAATTATTGATGTTGTAATGCTACAAGTTTGAATAAATTATAAAATTTTTAAATTACATAAATTTATTCTTAAATTGTAAATGTGAAAAATGCTTGCAGCATTCGAACAAGTACACAATAACAAACATAGGCCTATGTGCTACAGTTAAATGTTTTTGCATACATATTTAGTTTAATTTATTTGCTTAGTATGTTAGTTGTAAATTTTTTTTTAATATAAAACAATTACAATATATAAAGAATTAAAAATTAAAAATGATCTATTTAAAGAATTAAAAATTAACAATTACAATATAGTTGAACATGGGGTCATTTGCATTACAAGCTAAAAATTCACATGGGCTGTCCAATTACAATCTCACAATTAAAAAACGCAACCGTTTTACAATTTTACAATTCACGAAACTCATGTAAGCATTGCATAGCCTTCATCGACCAAGCCGCGTCGGACATGTTCGCCTATCATGACCTGTCTGCTGGCACTCACTGTAACAAGCAGTCAAACGCCTATCTGATATATCCATCTCATTCGGAATACGAGACATAGATTTACGACCCCGTTTTACGTCTCGCAGACGAAGTACATTAGGCATTAAGGTCCACTGCGGATCATCCCAATAATCTTGATGCGGTATTGGATTGAATTTAGTTTCCCAAACCCTCATGTATACAGGAAGCCTATATATTGGATCAATGTACTCGAATGGATTGTCACTGCATTCAGACATAACAGCGAGCATATGAGAACATGGATAGTGTCTTATCTCGTATTTGCCACAACTGCACGTGGGTTGATTCATGCGCACAATCTGTGTATTGCGACCTCGTCCATAGCGAAAAGATGTTCGCACCTCAAATACGCAGCGGGGCCTATTAGACAATATTGATACAAACTAATCAAGTTCATGTTTTTAGGTGTAATTAACTTCACAACATAATAATAACAATTTACTTTACATTACAAACTAACCTGTCGTACGATATCAATTAAAAAGTATTTCCCCTTGCGATGCCCTCCTCGATAGTTTTTTGCATCTCTCTAGGGTATTGGAACTCATTCCGTACATCTATTTCTGTTTGGGCTTCCATCTCGTCAAAATATTTTATGAGCTGTCGAAATGTAAACTCAACCATAGCTAAGATAGGTAAGTTCCTTGCACCTTTCAAGACACTGTTGAAGCACTCAGCGTCATTGCTAGTCAATACCCCCCACCGATATCCACCGTCATACATAGGGGCCCACTCCACAGGATTCATCTTGCAGACCCAATCAATGGCATCTTAGTTAATAGCCTATATCTATTCTAAGTAAGCATTACACTTGCGTCGTTGATTCGCACTCCCTACTTTCCATAGAAGTTGTTTCAGCTCCTTATTTTTAAACTTTGTGTTAAAGTTACTACAAACATGTCGAAGGCAGTACCGATGATATCCAACAAATTGGAGCGATGGATTCGGCCAATGCCGCCTCACAGCAGCTAAAATACTCTCAGCTCGATCAGATATCAAAGTCACTCCTTGTCGATCCATGACAATATGTTCCTTGATATTTGAAATGAAGAACGACCAAGACTCCAAACTCTCCTTGTCAACAACAGCGAATGCAAACGGTAATACCTTGCCATTGGCAGTGACGATGGTTGCTACAAGCAACACACCAGTGTATTTGTCGTATAAGAATGTACTATCTATGGTTATAACAGGCCTACAATATTTGAATCCATCGATGACGGGTTTGAAAGACCAGAAAACAAAGTGGAAGATGGGCATAATGGTTGTACCTCCGGTATATCTATGCTTCCATTGAACGATAGTGCCAGGATTAGATGTTTGTAATGCATGCATGAATTTAGGCAACTGCCTATATGATTCATCCCAATCCTCGAATACCATTCTAATTGCCTTTGCCCTTGCATGCCACACATTCTTATATGATATACTGTAGTTCATGGTCTTTTGAATATTTTTGATGACATTCTTAATTGGCATATCAGGTTTATTCTGCATATGACAATCAAACATGAGTTGGATTATTTAGGTGTGAACACTATAAATAAACAAATATGTATATATATATATAAACATTTATTTTTTATACTCACCGCAACTTGTCCCAAAAGATGAGAAGCAATGTAACTGGAGCTAATATTAGTGTAGTCCTTGTTCATTTGTGGATATAAACAATGGTGAGGACCCCTGTACTACTTTATTTCAAAAAGACCATGTTTCCTACTAAGAGATGCATGCAACCACCAATTGCAATAGTGCTTGCAAGCAGACACCCAAAGGTCTCGCTTGGAGGTTACAACTTTATACTCTAGATTATTTGTTGCATGGTATAATTTCACAGCATGTGCAAGTTGCTTCTTATCAACGAAAACCATCCCTTTGTCCAACTCTGGATTTTCAGCGTTCCAGATTCGATTATGGGGAATGACATCACAGCTACTCATGTCAAAATCACTACCCATGTGAATGTTGTCATAGAAAGGGATTTCGGGTCTAGGTGGAATGGGGGCATTTTGAGGGTCAACGGGAGCGTCGGCATCATCTTCCTCATCATTATCATTTGATCCGCCCAATAAATTTTCTTCATCACACATTTTATTCTCATCCTCTAAGGCGGCATCAGGACCGTACATATCATTGTCAGCAAACTGCACATAGTTCACTATTTCTGTCATATTACCAGTAACTTCAACTGGAGTGGTATGATGGCTGCAGGTGGGCTCATCTTTCGTGTTATTGTGAAATTCATAATCATATCCACCACGTGCACTTGATTCCACACCATGGCCCTCAAATGGCTGTTGTGTGTAGTCCATTGCATAACATTGATCTGATACATACATAGGAGACTGAAACGCTGTCGTGTCAATCCCATGTGTCAGCAATATTGTGAATGGACTAGAATCCATCTGTGTCATATTCAGGAAATTCTGTACAACCTCTTTATCAATGTACACTTCCAAACAATTTGGTGGTTGGAAACTTGTACCGATACTTAATACGGTGTTCAACGCCTCATCGTCATTGATCGGTAATATCTTGTATTTGTTGATTGCTTGCCACTGGCGATAAGGATATCTACATTTGAAATTTAATCGAACACTTTCCCCATAACTTGCCACCTTGGACATGAACATCGCCTCCAAATTGGTAAGCGTGGTGCCAAGTTGCACCGCATATATCCCTTTCGGCTCAGCATCATATGACACACCTTCATCGGGATCTCGAATTATGTTTTCCCCCCCCCCCCTCCAGTAGAAGATAATTGGAACAATCTCCATATACTTGCTTCAATGAAACAAAAAATATTAAAATATCAACAATATACTTATATCATATTTTACTTCTAAAAGAATTATATGAATTTTAACTCATTCAATTACAATTACTTGTGAGGTAAGAACTTTATTTAAGTAATCAGAAATCATAATGCAACAATCATTATTGATTTTTTTAATTAAAATATGAGTTAAAATAATTATTATGTTTTGGATTTTTTAGCTTTTTAAGAAAAAAGCTTACAACACATAAAGAATGTTGGTTTGTTTTGACATAACTGTCTGTGGAACTCTTGTGTTTTGCTTTTTCATTATTTATTACGATTAACATCATGCTCTTGTGCACGGTAAATGTAAATTTTTCTTTTTCCATGTTTCTTCTTCTTTGTTTTGGTAATATTTCAGTGTTGATTTGATTTTTTTAAATTAACATGCTTTTATTTTTGTGTTGGTTATTTGAATTTGTTTAGGCGGACACTTGGTGGAAGGAAATTGTGGGAGTCAAAAGACAATTTATATTTTTCTATAAGTGACATTTATATCATAAGTGACATTTTCCTATAAAAATCAGCCCTCTCATTTTTGTCAATTTATATTTTTCAGGGTAGAAGGAACTCTAGAGGTGACACATTACTTCAACACCATTAAGCATTAATTCAATTTATATTTTCTCCCATTTTTATTTTTCTCTCTATTTGTTTATTATTGTTTATTTTCTCATTTTTTTTCCACTTATTTTTATTCATATAAAACAACGACTGAGGTTTCATTTGTACGTGGAGTTTTTTTTACTCCCTATGTAGAGACTCGTATCTTTTCTGCGTGAAGGTTCTTTTTCTCCATTTAGGATTTATTTTATATTTTGTACTTAGATTTATTTTATTAGATGGGTTATTATTAGATGTATAATATATTAAATCTTGTGTTTTCTCATAAAAATAAATAAATATAAAAATAAACAATTAAGACTTGTACTAAAATTTAAATTTCATATTGTAATTTTGACACAAATAGACATGCAATGTAATTTTGACACAAATAGACACAAATTTCATATTGTAATTTTGATAAATAACGGTATTCAAAGTGCAAAATCTAAAATCTCGACACTAAATGGGTTAAATAACGACTTATAATTCAAACCCTAATTTTGCTAGCGATTTATACCTATAATTACAGATTATTTCCACTATTTAATTACCAATAATTACCTATAATTGAAACCCTAATTGTCTCTACTATTTAAGGATGAAATTAGACATTTGGTGATGAATTACTATCCTGTCAAGAGCAAAATTTTATTTTAAAAAAGGTATACCATTTAGCATGAAATTATTTGGCTCTTAAAAATACATTTATTGGTGGCATGAAATTTTTACATTACAGTATATACTAAATATATTTTTATTTCTCACTTCTGCCAACATATGAACATAAACATGTTTAAAATATTGGACAAATTACAAAAAAAAAACTCCAGAGTTTTACGTATTTTTTAATTTAAACTCAAAAATTTTAATTTCATCAATTTAAATTTTGAACTTCATTCTGTGTCACAACCTACAGTCATGTCCATCTCAATTTAAATTTTTATTTCTCACCTCTCCATCTTTCTCACATTAAATAAAATATTTGTTTCGATCTTATTACTAATCATTTACCATAAAAAAAGTTGTTAATATAATTTAATTTTGACAAATTAATCAACTTTAAAAATAAGAAAATAAAAACTCGAGTTTATGAGTAGTTTGAGTTTAACTTGGGTCAAACTTGCGTAAACAACCTCAAGTTACAATTCGGCCTTGGGTATAGCGATCCCGGGTTTACCCTTGTTGTACAGTGATCCGGACATGTGTCCGTGGATGTTGGTAGTTGTTTATTATCTAGTTTGCATCCTCTTTACTTTGTTTATTGAGTTATAGGATGTGTTGGGCAGGTTTGTTACAGGTTGGTTGTGTTTGGGAGCCTAGTGTTGCTGCCCAGATTTTTGGACCTTCGCTCGAGCGAG
>NW_021027461.1:1705511-1719835 GCF_004153795.1 Camellia sinensis
GGGATGATTAGGTATGTATTTGGTGATATATGGGTCGGCCAATAGGGTAAGGGAGTGTCCCACACACAAGAAAAAAAATGTAAAAAATGCACCTTTGCCTGCTGGTTCGAAATGGTCAAATATTATTTGAGGGGAAATATAACACAAGGCAAAGCTTTGACAGAGTGGTCAAGGTGTTGGGTGTGGAGTCTTAGGTTGGGGGTTTAAACCCCTTCACCAGCATTCCTTAAATTCATTTTTTTGGATAAAAACAAGTCAGCGCCACGTCATCAGCAAGGACCAATCCAGTCATGCCATGTCAGCGCTATGTGAAGCATACAAGTATAGACTATGTCATTTATTTTAGAATAATTTGATTTCATGTAGTTTTGAAAGAGTTTTAGAGATGTACAACCCAAATAAATTGAGTTTACAAACATGAAAATCAACATTATTCCAAATTAAGCGACACAACCTCCATCCACTAGCATTCATACAGTTATATCAAGTAAGCAAGTAGCCACATGGTAAGATATTTAAACATAATAAGAAAAACACACACAAACGGGATGCTAAAGCATAAGAACTTACATATTTACCGACGTCTCTCAAACAACTACAAAACAAAGTTAGTAAAATATGCATGATCTTATATACAAAATCCTAATGCAATTTACTCATGAGATGCAACTAAAGATTCGGCTTCTAAGATATGACATGTGAATTATCTCAAGAACATGAGGTAGTGCACATAATCACACAGGAATTGATTAAATTCACAAATACAAACTTAGCCGAATCAAGATGCATGAAACACAAATGCAAAGCATGCATATAACGACAAAAAATAAAATAAAATTAACATGATGCATATTTACAAATAAGGAAAAAAAGTAAAACAACGGGATAGAAAGAAGTGGGGCGGGAAATTATTACAACACTTTGAATAAATTATTACAAACCAAATTAGAGGGGGTGAGGAGAATATTACAATAAAATAAAAACCTCACAATACACTCAAAATAAAATAAACAAAAGAAAAAAAAAGTTTCATGTGCTTTGGAAACCACCGGAAGTTGGTTAACATCGGAAGACAACGCCGTCTTGTCCAAAAGAAGCTAACCGGCCGGCCAACTAGGCCTAGCAAAACCTGTCTTATTGCTAAACCAAGAAAATGAACAAATAAGAAATATGTAGGTGACTCAACTAACTACTGCCAGTTAGATTAAAAACAAGAAAACAAATATAAAATAAATAAAAAAATGCAAACTTACAACAAAATTAACATGAATCTAAAACAAGAAAACAAATATAAGGTAGAACATGTAAGATTACAACAAAACTAATATGAGACTAATACAAGAAAAATATAAACTAGGAAATGCAAGATTACAACATAATTACTATAAAACTAAACAAGAAAACAAATATAAGATAGAACATGCAAGATTACAATAAAACTAATATGAGACTAATATAAGAAAAATATAAGTTAGGAAATGCAATATTACAACATAATTATGAAACTAAAATAAGAAAACAAATATAAGATAGAACATGCAAGATTATAGCAAAACTAACATGAACATAAAATAAAAAAAGCAAATTTGAGGTAGAACCTGCAAGATTACAACAAAACTAATATGAAATTAAAGCAAGTGAATAAAAATAAATAAATAATTATGAGTTAAACAAACCACTTAGATTACAACAACACACTATGAAATATAAAGTAAGAAAATAAATATGAGATAAACAAACCAATTAGATTATAACAAAACACTATGAAATAAGAAGCAAGAAAATAAATATGAGATAGAAAATATAGAAAAATAAAAGACTAGAAATTCACCTTCCAAAAAAAAATTGAACTTTTGATTTCCAAACTTCTTTTGATCACCCTCAAGTTTAGGAAGTGTGTTCTCAATCTTCAATTTGAAATTAGAATGGAACTCTAGGTATGTATGATGGAAAAATAGCTAACTCTCTTATTTTTTCTCACTTTCAATAACATTTACTTTTTCCTTTGATCAATCACTATTGAAATTTAGCTATTTCAAAATTTTTGGAGGAGTTTTGGGTGTAGGAAAGATAGAATTTCAGTTTGTATGGAATGTATGGGGTGTATATGGAAGATATGAGTATTTTTGGCTCAAAAACTTAATTTTTCTCTCTTTTTTCACCATTTTCTCACTATTTTCTCTTCAATTTCGTGGTCCTCTCTCTCTCTTACAATATGATCATTCTATATAGGCAATGAGGGAGAGTGAAAGTCAAAAAGAAGGTAGGAGACAAGAATGTGATAGGAAAACAAAATTTTAAGGTGATTGCATGGGATATTCCTTTATGGATGCAAATAAAATCTCTTTTTGACAATATGGGATGATTAGGTATGTATTTAGTGATATATGGGTCGGCCAATAGGGTAAGGAAGTGTCCCACACACAAGAAAAAAATGTAAAAAATGCACCTTGGCCTGCTGGTTCGAAATGGTCAAATATTATTTGAGGGGAAATATAACACAAGGCAAAGCTTTGACAGAGTGGTCAAGGTGTTGGGTGTGGAGTCTTAGGTTGGGGGTTTAAACCCCTTCACCAGCATTCCTTAAATTCATTTTTTTGGGTAAAAACAAGTCAGCGCCACGTCATCAGCAAGGACCAATCCAGTCATGCCATGTCAGCAAGACCGCTACGTCAGCATCCCAGTCAGGATTGACGGAATATTCTGCATATGGACAAAATATTCCCTAACTTAACAGAATATTCCCTCACATAACAAAATATTCTCTGAGTTTACAATTTGGCCTAGAAGTTTCAAATAATTATGTAGTAACCCAGATTTTGGGATAATTTTTCAGTAAGGCCCCCGGAAGTGCAGAGAATGTTGATCCTAGCTAAACGAACCATTCTGGACGCAATCGTGAGGTTAGAATATGCCCTTGGAAAGGTAATTTGTGGTTGTTTAGGGTTAGAAACAGGGCTCAAATTCTAAATTTTCTTATTAAGGATTCTATGAGAAACACCTTCTTGTTTTGTCATCATAGGGTAATCAAAAGAAGCGCCCAAGTCTTAGGATTGGTCAAAATGGGGTGTTTACATATATATATGATGTAATTAAGAGTTTGAACCCCTTAATCATAATTTGAGCTCAAAATTCTAAAATTACACTCTAGAGAGAGAGTGAGAGCAAGTTAGAGAGAGAGAAGCAAGAAAACTTGAAATTTTGGCTAGAGACTTGGAGATTGAGAAGAAAGACACAAGATTTTGTTATTTCAAGCTTCATTCAAGACTCTAGGTGTGGGATTAGCCCTTAATTCATGAGTTAAGGTCACCAATTATGTGTATTCAAGAGCTAATATGATTAAATACAAGAAATGAGCTAAGAATGCTGAATTTGGAGCTACTGGGTACGGGTTTCTTGGTTTCGTACTATTGAATATGTCTTGCTTATCTTCTTTTTCCTTAAACTTGGCAATGGAATTGTTGTGGTTGTGTTTGAAACAGGTTGGTTGTTCGGTTTTCCAACTCTTGTTGCCCAAAATTTTGCTCTTCCGCTCGAGCGACACTTCTTGCACTCGAGCGGGCTTTGCAAACTCTCAGTACTTTTGCAGGTCTGCGAAACTATTGGAATAGTGTATTCTATGCTCGAGCGGCATTTCTTGCGCTTGAGCGGGTTTGCGCTCGAGTGGCTATTCTTGCGCTCGAACGGAACAAATATTATGTTTGATGCTCGAGCGTCAACTCTTACACTTGAGCGAACTGTGCATATATTAGTTCGTAACAGTACCTTTTTACATCACTTTTTCATATCTGTTTTCACCAAAACCCTAGATCGGGACTCTCTCTCTCTCTAAAACTCATATTCTCTCTACATTTTCACCTAAATCTAGTGATCTCCCTATTCGTGTGCCTTTGTTAAAAAGGTAGTGTGTCTCAAGAGCTATTTTTTGATTCAATTAAGCTTGGTTTCGGCCTCTTTGAGTTTCTCCATTTCTCCTTTTAGTCTTCTAAGCTTAAGGTAGGGACTCTCTACGCTCTCTATGAGTTTTAACTTGGCTATTCCTTGATGTGTAAGAAACTTTGGGTTATAAGGTGATTTTAACAAACCTAGGGTTTGGAGTTTAAATTCAAAAGAGGGGTATTAAAAAGGATGTCTTGTAAATGATCATGGGAATGAATATGAACTTGAGTTATGTTAAAATAGATGATTTAGTGGTTAGGATGAGATTTGGAAGGAAATGGGGTTTTGTCCTAAAATGTTCAAGTAATTATTTTGCATAAATAATGAAATTGGAAATGGGAATATAAAATTAGATGAATGCTTATATAAATGGTGAAATTAGATGTGTATCATCTCCCATCTATGGAAACTTGAATAATTGATCTGTTTTAAAGATTGTATAGATGTTTTGGGCTATCAGTAGAGGATAGTCATGATTGTTGTAGAAATTGCATAAGGATTAAGTGAATTGAAACTAATCTCTTATTGATTGTCATTAAATATGACCGTGTTTAATACATTGTATATCTATGATGTTTGGGAGGAGAAATGAGATGTACTCCATATTTGGGAGGAGAAAGGAGATAGACTCCATGGAATTAAGTTGGCCTGTACGTCCAAGGTGAAAGTCCCGAAAACAATTTGTATATATGGGTGTCGATTCCCGCGGACGAAATTTTTGTAAAATGGAAAATTGAAGTGTTTATGTGTGATGGTTATGTGGTAAGAAAACCACTGAGTTGTAATCTCAGTTAGGCTGTTTGGATAACAATGGGTATGACTTATGAATTGAGGAGATATGTAATAACGTAAAACGAATTGATATAAAATGGATTGGGATATAATACTTGGCATAATATGGTTTTGGAAAAAGGGTTGTAGATGATTTTATCTTTGAACATTGGCCATGTGCATTATGTTTATAACCTTGTTAAAGTTCATATGTTGTGCTAGATTGTTTCTACTAGGCTTTGGCTCACCCTATTTGAGAAAAACCATTTTCAGATGCCGGTGTTATGCCTCTGCTAAGGTAGTAGCTTGGGAGGATTGTGGAGCTGAGAGCTTTTTTTTTATTTATTTTGTATTTACTTTTGTACAACCCTAGGGCTTTATTTTGTATTGAGCTATTGACTCGTTTTGTTGTAACCAAGCATCGTCTTGGAAAGTTATAAGCCCGTAGGGAATTTATTTCGTTGATCATTTAGTTTGGTGCCACATGCTATAGATTCAGGATAGAGCTTATGAATGTGTAATGCATGTGCCCTTTTTGTAAATAGACTCTGATTAATGAAAGTCTAATACCTTGTTTATGTCATTTCATATTAGTCATTAATGTTGAATTATTGTATTATTTTTGGGGCGTTACAAGATAATATGATTAAATACAACAAATGAGCTAAGAATGATGAATTTAGAGCTAGATCATTTATGCATGCATAGTTTTGTTGAGTTTCATTATTTTTTAGTATGATTTTGACATCCATGTTAAACCTAGAAGTTGAATGTCTGCTGCCATAGATAATCTCATGATTACTGGCCAGTTATGATCCTAACCTATAGGGGCGGGTTTAGGTCATGACAAACATAATAATTATTTTTACTAAATATCTTAGTTGAAAACCTGAATTAATTAATTTTAAGAAACTCACAAAAAAAAATTTAAAATTTGGTGGCAACGTGGGTGATTTATCACCCAACACTTGTATACATGCATGTAATACTAGGGAAATAGGATCATTATTTGTGTTGGATTTAGAAGATATGATGGGATGCAATTAAATGATGTGTGAGAGAGAGAGAGAGAGTGAAAGCCTCAGGCGATGAGCTTCTATATATACATATGGTTTGCACCCTTCTCCTCAACTAATCGTAAATAAATAAATTAATTAATTAAAAAAAAAACTATGAGCAAAGCTAAGTCAAAATAGAAAGAAGAATAGTAGAAGATCAAAAATCTGATTATTTTTCCTACCATTTCATCACCCCATTTCAATCCTATTATTAAGTAAGAAAACCATCTCAACCCTCTCATTTTTTTTATTTGTTGAAATTTTCAGATTTGTGTTCATATCATTGTAGATAGAATTTTATTTATAGTTGTATATAAATTTTGTGATTTGTATATCAAATATTTGAAGGTTATTTTATATTAATAGCCTTAAAATCATGATTAAATTTTGGAATTCGAGTTGCATGTGTAGTTTGTGCCATTAAAAAGATAATTAAAGATTTTATTTGATTTGATTATATGACTCTTAAATCTGTTAGAAACTTGTACAAATTTTTAGACAATTTTATACTCAAAATTTAGAGATTATTTCTCTACAAAATTGTTAAGAATGATGTCTAGTTCATCCATAAATTTTTGTAAAAATTATTCTAGTTTTTTATGAATTTATACACAATTTTAATTAAATCTGAAACTGTAGACAGAATTTACTACATGTTTGAAAAATCATTAAAAATCCTATATTAAACCAAATCTTGTAATTTCTAAATAAAAAATGAAATTTGAGAAGTCTAGTTTCATAATAAACTTTTAGATTATGGAATTGATTTATAAATTTAAGTATGAAATTAATTTAAGAAAATGTGATAAATCTATATCATAAAATTTCTTAGAATTTTATAGAATTATTTATAACTTATTTTTAGGAAATACTTTCTGAAAAATGACCATAACATGTTTATTGAATATTCTGTAGATTTTCACGAATTTTAGAATTGTATAAATAATTTATTTATAATTTTAATTATGAAAAGTATGTTCTGAAATTTTTTGGGCAAATTGAGAAGAAACCAAGATTATTACCTTAATTATTTGTTAGGACTAAAAATAAATATTGTGCTGGTCCAATTAATTAAATCCTGTAAATTAGTAGTCCATGCATGTGTGTGGTTGTGGTTCACTTTTAAGTATCTAAAATTATTATTTCATACCACGGTTTAATTTAATCGTTTATTATAATTTTGTACATTGATTGATTATTGTATAACATACGTGTAATATTTTATGTTGGGAATTTTAATTAACACTTATGGTGATTGAAATTTGTAATTATTTGTGATTAATATAAAAACTAACCAAAATGATTAATGGCACGTAAAAAATTAACGATTAAGGATTAATACCGGTAGTTCAGGTTGAGCCCTGGTTTTTGATAATTTTTACATAACTGTGTTGTGAAACCTTAAATGGCATGAGACTTATTTGAACCCTTATCGGTATTTGGTTTTGAGATAAGGGTGGATGTGCAGGTGGCACGCAAGGAGGTAATGTACCCCTTGCAGACTATCACGACCCAAACTTGCCCCTATAGGTTTAGTGTCGTAACTGGCCAGTAATCAATGATTACTAAAAGCCTACTTAACAGTAATACAGTAACGGGGCTGGCAGAAGCCGATTAATAAGAAAATAAAACTTCCAACGAGCTGTGAAGACTTAAATGGGACGAAAAGAACTTTTATATATACACATATGTACATTAGTCCATGACAAGCTTGCATCTCAAAACATATAACATTGGATCTACTAACAGAAGATGCACAAAAGTCAAGAAAACATTCATATCATTAGAGCCAATCTCAAAAGGACAGGTCCCGAACCACCCAGAAGCTGTGACACTTGATTAGTAGGAACCTCACGATGAGGCACAAAAGTTGTCTTGACAAAACGGAGGCTAGGTTGACGCCACTATGTCCCCTTTTACACTCGATCACCTACATACATATATAAAACATGAGCGAGAGCCCAATGAATAACAACAGTGTAAAGAGGTTATGAATGATGTCCTTACTGTAATCCAAATCGGTCTATTATAGCAGTAAATAGAAAATCAGAATCATTTGCATAGCAGGTCCATATTTCATATAGAAAACATAGCAGTCATACGTGGTACACCCAATAGCAAAATAGTAAAGACGGTTATGAAAACCGAACAGTCAGAATTGATGGACGTGCCATTAATGCAGTAAATAGAAGTTCCAAGAATTGGAACTGACTGAGATTTCTGTAACAATAACAGTAACAGTAGTAGTAACAGATGCTATGGATGCCACAAATACAGTTCATAAAACAAGACAATCATTCAATCAGTCAGAAAGTATCATTTCAGAAACAGAACATTTTATAATTCAGAAAATACTTATAATTGAACATATCTTTACAAGGTTGTCACTCACAAATAGCTCAAGAAGTAGAACAGACGAATCAGACAGACGGTAGTGCGTGACCTACACAAACACATGACAGATACACATTGAAACACATGCTCTATAAACACTTGTCTTATTTTATTTCTTTCTAGGTTGTTTCTAACCTTTATCCTCATTATTATAGCTTAAACCATGGCTTAAGAATGCCTTAGATGTAATGATAATGCAAAAATGCACTTAGAAACACTGTGCAAAATTTCAGAAAACATGGCAGTTCGCTCAAGCGAAGCTTTGGTCACTCGAGTGGACCCCTTGGTTTGCAACAGTATTGGATGCTCTTATTTTACATTTAAGCCAACTTTTGGTTGTTGGAGCCAAGGTTCAAGACAAAGGGTGGTCACTCGAGTAGTCTTTTGGTCGCTCGAGCTAACCATCAAACTCTGCAAAAGTACTGAGAGCTCGTAAAGTACACTTGAGCGATGGTTTCACCACTCGAGTGAACAATTTGAATTCTGGAATTTCCAGATTTGCTCTCCAAGTCCAAAACTCAATTCCAAAGCTTCAATCTTGTTCATTTGGGCCAAAAACTTTAGAAATACTTGGAAACTTGTAGTAAAACATGAAATGAAGGTTAATTCATATAATCAAGGCCCAAACACAAATTAATTCTTCAAATTTATACTTGAAACTTCATATTCATAACATGTATGCAATGGCATGGTTTCTTTTCTCACAAATCATGAATAATTAAGATAAAAAGGTATGAAACATGATAAATTGTCAAAACAAAGCTAGAATAAGTATATGCATTTTAGAATTCTTTGGAAAATAACTTCAAATTTTGGACTTGATGCTTAATTCTACATTCTTAGTGCATTGCAAGTGTTTAATCTTTAGTTTCTCTTGAATCTACATGTAAATGAGCCTAATGTCATAAAATAAGGGTTGAACTCTTACCTAGAAACCTTAATTCTCTTGAGTTCTAGCAATTCTTGTCTAATTCCACCAATTTCCTTTAATTGCCTTGCAATTCTTTCCTTCTAAGCTTGGATTCAACCTCCTCTTACTCTATCTCCCTTTCTCTCACATTTTTGGAGACTCAAGGATGAAGGAGTGTATATATGAGTGTTTGCAAGAATTATCTTATTGATTAAGCTTAGACTAATTAGTTGCCATTAGCTTCATTAATTTATTCTAATTATCTTATTTCGAATCAGTTTCTAATTAAACTTACCATAAAATTCTAAAATTTCCAAATAGTACATAACCTAATCAGTTTCATGTTCAGATACCGATAAGGCCTCCAATTTGCATATCGAAATGGAAATTCAAACAGATATTCCTAAATCAAATAGATATAATCACAAATAATACATGAAATGCACAATTAACACATGATTTCATCTTAATTACTTATTAGACATTCTTAGTCACAGGTTATTAGCTAATTACAGATCGGGGTTGTCACAAATACTTAATAAGCCCCCTCAAAACAAAAAAATAAAAATAAATTGAATACAAGTTTTGATAATCATTAAATGAACAATCAAATTACTATTCCCCCAATCACGTACTTTTATTGTAACAACGGAAAAATTAGGAACAATCCTTTATAGGTTTTTGTAAGAGTTCTAGTCCGCAAAAAGATTTGCTTATTAGTTGAACTCTTTGAAATTTTAAATTCTAGAAGAATAAGGAAAAACTATGGTATAAATTGTCAAAAATTATCTTTCAACCCTAAAATCATTCTCTTCCATATTTATTTATTTATTTCTTCTCTCTCTACGTTCCTTTTGATGCTCTCTCTCAATTCTCTCTCTGTCTTTATCCCTCTCTACCATTACGCCGCCACCAATGGCTAGTCATGATTATGCCGTCACCATTGTTGATTTCTTCATCTAAATCATTATAACAACCTGTAAACGCGCCCGAACATCCCGGGAAAATCCCGTTTTGTTCATTGGGCTCACTACAGTTCGGACTCAATGTTACGGTTCTTAATCTGATCTTGCAAAGTGCAATGCGAGACTGATAAATCACCAAAGAGTCCAAATCCAGCAAATCGTTTTGAAAAACTAATTTTTAGAAAGAAGTGTCAAACATAGACTGCTTTGCCAGATACAGAGTCGCCACCTAAATATTTTATTTTTGGAAAATTTAAGAAACCTTGACTCGTGCCTAAGGCCACATGTCCGTCATCACCAAAGTTGTCTCGGCTCGGGAACTTGGGTACGAGAGGGGAAGGTCATGCAATGAGCACCCCCGCTCGCCCGATCAAAGATCGGCCTTTACTAGCATGATATTTTGTTTTTGAAAACACATGCGCTCTTATTCCGGTTATTAACCTGGAATTACTAAGTGATGCACACAACATACAAGTATAGATTGGATCGCCGAAGTTGGAACAAAACATCTCATGTTTGTTTTTTAAGGCGGTTTGCTACTCGCAAGTAGGCTAAAATGCGGATTTTGCCACCCTCAAGTGGGCTTAAAAAACATGGTGATTTGTCACTTTCAAGTGGGCTTAAAACTCGTAATCAATGAATTGTTCCAATTCAAGTAATCCAACCTTCACCCACAGGCATTCAGGCAGTTATATCACATAAGCAGTTAGCCTCATGACAAGCATGCTATCATGGCAGTCACTCACATACATGCAAGGATGCTAAAGCATAAACACTTACCGAGTACTCCGAGCCAAAACAAAAGCTATGCTAAAAATCAATGCATGATCCTAGCTATGTCAAGAATGCCTAATGCAACACATACAAAATGCAACTAAGATAGGCTCGGCTATTTTAAAAATGTCATGTGAAATACAATTTGATACATGTATTCAAACAGGAATTGAAATACAATGCAGTTAGCATGATGCGCCGAACCCGGTGCATACAAGATAGATGAATGGATGCAAACATGCGAGCATAAGGATGCTAATTGAAACATGCCCTAAGACTAACCATCGTAAGCTGATAAATAAAAGGGAGAAAGAAATGGGAGTTGGAAGACATGTATCTCACATACGCACACTTATTTACAATAGTTGTGCCCTCTCGACGGAGGGTCCAAATGAATAATATAGAACCAACTAGCTAATCTGAGCTAATCTAGTTAAATTAGTTATTACACAACAGAATGAATAACAAGCTACAGCTAATTATTATACAACTCTAACTAATTAACAAATTAACTAAGTTAGCAATTGAATAAGCATGTAAACTATATGAAATAGGCTGCCTCAACTTTGCCCTGGATGATGAAGGATGCGTGCCAGGTCACCTCGTGCGAAAATCCATCGCGATGCCCCGATTTGTCTCTGTTTGCAATTGGTCTCAGAACACTGCAAAAAAAAGTTCCAGAAGGCTGAAACTCCATCATGGGAATCTGTAGGAGGGCTGCCGACCAGTTGTTGGCATTGGAGGCCACCTACCGACCACTTTCTGTGCTGAAAACCAGAAAAAGTGGTCGGCCAGCCACTTTATCTGGTCGGCCGACCAGTTTCTGCTGCCAGACTTAAGTTTGCTGCAACAGAGAGCAAGAAAGGGGCATGGCAAAGTATTTGCAACACATGTATGCACAACCACCCTCCCTTACATTACATAAGCTCAAGGGGGTGTGGTTCTCGACCCTCGGGCCACCAATTACGTATCTCGATGCATGATGGCCGAGGAGCCAAATTGCACAACTCAATGTGAAATGAATGCACACAAGAACACATAAAGCCCAAAACTCCATCATGTATAGTCAAGAGTGTCGGCGACCGAAAATTGAGGCACGTTTCATCACTTCGAGTATGAAACGTCCCTCGTTTCCTGTGTTTGGACTAACTCTTATTCCAAACACAATGCAACAAACAACATGGCATGACATACACAATGCAGCTTAAGTATTCAAACATTCAATGCAATGAAATAAGCATATGAACACGATGTAAGAGACAAGCATGAAAACATGCAACTAACATACTAGCATACACAATGCTATGAACTACATGGCATACACAATGCCCAATGGACTTAAACCAAAATGGATAGGCCTCAGCCATGTCCAAATCAGTGGCCATACATGCTAAGATAGAAACTCAAAATGCCATACAAACATGCATGCATATCGACCCAAGCTTAAGGCTCAAAACACAACTCTCCAAAAGCATTGAAAGAATGAAACACGGGGTACAGTGGCATATGTTCCAGCACTGAAATGGCATGCAAAATGACTTAGAATCATGCTAACAACCCATGAAATACATGTTGAAAGGCTCAAGCGTCAAAGCTAGTGAAATGTATTACACTAAAGGCATGCAAGATAATGCTCAAATGGCCAAACTAACCCCAAACAGACCCTATGCAGGCCAAAACAGTAGCAAAAATGAGTTGGGATGATGGCTTGAAAGACACGAAAATAAGGCTCATGCAATGGCTCACAAACAGGGCACAAAAGCACAATCCTCAAGAGCACTTAAAGAGCGAAAAATATAGAAGTGTAACAGCTCTACATGCTCTGAAATATCATTCTCAATGATGCCAAAACATGCAAATACCTCAAGTTAAGCATGCAAGAGACCTCAAAACTCAAAGCTAGCATGCAAGAGACCTCAAAACTCAAAGCTAGTCAAGGTTATTACACTACAAGCATGCATGACAAGCCTCATTCGACCAAGAAGCCTCAAAACAAAGCTAAGACAGCTCAAAATAAGAACAAAATTATGCTAGAGCATAGCCAAAATATGCTAGGATAATGAGCCAAAACATCATGCATACAAAGCTAGTAAACAAGATTTACACTACAAGCATATGGAGTATGCAAGAGGCTACCAAACCAGCTAAAAATAGAGTCATGACATGTCAAATGATGGCCAAAAATCTACTGAAATGGAGCCAGTACATGCTAGAAACACATGCCACTTTGATGAGCCACAAATGAGAATACACTACACATACAAGAAGAAAACACAAGGTGGCCAAACTGGCTATAGACAGAGCTAAGGCAGGCCCTAAAAGTCATGAAAAAGTGCCTGAACCAAGCCTTGAAAGTATGAAGATGCATGCTCCTTTGATAGGCCAAAAATGCAAGCAAACAAAATAAGAAGAGGGGGGATCACCCCCCTCTGATTTGAGGCCTCAAAACCACATGCCTACTTCTGAAAATCCACTGAATTTCAGTGGCTATAAGGCCAAACAAGGACTAGCTCAAAGGCCTTAAACCATGGCACAAAACAAGGCCAAACAAGGCATGCAAGAGAGTAGAAGACCCTCAACACCCAAGAGGCCTTAAACAAACATCAAAGCACTTAAATACAAAACTTTTTCCAGTTGAAATAAAGGCCTAAATAAGCATGCAAATGAGACCAAGAGAGCAACCAAAATAAAGCTTAAAAGGGAGAAAAGAGGTTACCCTTGAAGCACTGCAAAACCAGCAGATTTCTCAGCCAAGAATCAACTTTTTTAACCTCCAAAAATGTCCTCCAAGAACCTCAGTTCAATGATGGGGGTGTATGGTTAAGGGTTGTGGTGCAAAAGTGAAGAACAACACACTCTTTAGGCACAAAATATAGAGATATAGAGAGATATATGCTTATGCCTTAGGAAAATCTTTTAGAACCCCCTCCCATGGAGAGGGAGAGCCTCTCTTATAGAAAAACCAAGGTTCAAGCTTTTTAGAGAAGCTAAAAATTGGATGCAATCCTTCCATACACGTGTATGGAGGATATAGTCTGTGCCCTCCAGTTAGTACAGCTGGCATCCACACAGTCTGCCAAAACAGGGGGAGAGCTGCGGACCACTTAAAGTGGTCGGCCTGCTACTTGCAGTGGTCGGCCGACCACTTCAAGTGGTCTCCCAAGAAAAAAAGTGGTTGGCAGGGGGAATTGGTGGTCTCAACACTGAAAGCAAGGCAATGGTGGGGTGAGAGACCAGAAAAGGTGGCCCAAAGACCAAGAAAACCAGTTTCCTGACCAGAAAACCGGCTGGCGGGAAGGAAAGTGGTCACCAAGGGGAAAAACTGGTCTCCCACCCTCATACCACCTTCCAAGCAAGGAAAACAAGGTTTGTACCAAAAACAAACCAACACGGATGCAAAACGAGGGTTTGGGAGGCAAAGCGCGCAGCCGGGAGCCTCGAAACCCAGCTGTTGAGCACCAAAAGTGGTATACGACCACAAAAGTGGTCTCCCAGACCACAGTGGCCCTCTAG
>NW_021027461.1:1738208-1784822 GCF_004153795.1 Camellia sinensis
CCCTGAGAAGGTCAGTGCTATGATTCTAATTAAGATAAAGGAGACTGTGAGGCATTCCTTGGGAAGGAATTCAATTAAGGATGCTGTTGTCACAGTTGTTGGTGAGTAGAACTCTTCAAAATTACTACTATTATTCTCCACTCTTCCAAGGATGCTGTGGTACTCCCTTTTACTTTTTTTTGCAACTTGTAGCCAACTTTAATGATTCCCAAAGGCAAGCTACCAAGGATGCTGGTATTATTGCTGGGCTGAATGTTGCTAGAATTTTAAATGAACCATCTGCTGCAGCTATTGCCTATGGATTCGACAGTAAAGGTGGTGAGAAGAACATCCTTGTGTTCGACCTTGGTGGTGGCACATAAAAAGTTAGACAATTTTTTTTTTAGCACAAAAAAGCTATTGCAAATCTGAAACTGTCATGATGATACATTTGATGGACCATCATAATAGACCACATATGTAAGAAGCTACATTAATATGTGAACATAAATTAAATCTGGTGAAGGAAGATGATAAACCAGGGAAGATATTCAGTTTAGACTTCAATAATGCCAGATCCATGTTTGTTAAAAATATACAACAACTATATTCAATGCCAAACATAATCTTTAACTAGTTTGCTTTGAAGATCAAGAACATCATCAAACAGTAAAGCAGCCCCATACATACACTCCCAATGCTGATTAGAGTCAAGTGAATGGATTTCTTTAGCAATTTTCTGAATTGGGAAATCATTGTTGCTTCTTGGCCACCATTGTTGGCTTCTTGGCCACCATTGTTGCTACAACTTGTTAGTTTTTTAACTTCTTTTCTTTGCTTTTCTATTATTTTCTCAGTAGGACATAAGCAGAGGAATATATTAAGGACAAGGCTCTACTTTTCTTTTCGAAACTATCAACACTCCAAATTCTGTCTCTCTCTCTCTCTCTCTCTCTCTCTCTCTCTCTCTCTATGACACCTCTCGCCTCTCTCTCTTCTTTTTCTTCTCCCGACTCTCTTCTTTTTTTCTTTTTCTTTTTTTAATTTATTTTCTGTATAAATATATATACTTATGTATTATATATATATATTTTTTTTTTCTTTATAAATTTATGTCTTTTATGTATTTACCATCATTATATTTTCTGTTAATTTCTCTATTTAATTTTTTTACTTTTATAAACATATATATCTTTTAGTGTTTCCTCTTTTATTGAATTGATGTTACTATGTTAGTGTTTGTTAATTTTAATTTAAGATGAATGTAATATAAATTTACATAATACATAAAAATATATTTTAAAAAAAAATTAGCTGTGTCCCCCGCTGTGTCCGTGTCCCCATTTTTTGGAAATTACTGTGTCCCGTGTCCGTGTCCGTGCTTCATAGCTTCATTGTAATAATTAATTTTTTTGGTATAAAACTTATGACTTACCTACTAAACAAAAAAAATAATAATAATCCAAACCCCAACCCTAATCTAAGATTATATAATGCCATGGCCTCTATGGTTTAGTGCCCTGAAAAATCATGGTCATAAAAAGACATTGAGAAAGTTTTGATGCACTGAATCTCTATTTATGCATTCTAGCAGGCAAGAAATTGGAGGTTTTGACCTTAATCTCCTTTGAAGCTCTAGTGGATTTTCAAACTAATTGCTTCTTGTGATTAGCTTTACCATCTAACTAATTGCTTCTTGGATTTTCAAACTAATAATTATTTATTTTATATAATAAATATATAAAATCCTATTTTGCACGTGTCTCCCACGTGTCGTGTCCATCATTTTTTGAAAATTTTCATGTCAATGTGTTCGTGTTGTGTCGATACATCTTTGTGCTTCTTTGCCCTAGTGCAAAGATAAGATGAGCACAAGATGGGCAAAAGTCACTATTCTGGACTACTTAAAAAAGATTTATTTCTAATTTGGACTAGGTATTTCAATCTAGTTGTGGACTGAGTTGCCCAACAATAATAAAAATGCATTCTAAATCATATTTCAACCTAGTTTGGCTCGAGTTGCCCAACAATAGTGAAAGAGCATATTCTAGAACGTTGTTCCATATCCATCGGATCAAATTAAGGCTACTTTTTATTTGCGTTGGGAGGAGTTGTCATCTCCAGTGACGTGTTATGCTATAAGCCCAAAATCATGGGCTAGTTCCCCCCCCCCAAAAACTACAGGCTGAGTTGTCTATACATACAAGTTGATGATAATCAAGGTTTATTCATTTATTTATTTGAAGCCCCCCCCCCCAAAAAAAAAAAAACTATGGTCTGGTTTTTCCAAAACCACGGTGTAGTTTCCCCAAAAACCATGAGTTGGATGCGGTGGGTTTTAGGTGGCTGATTTTTGTATATGATTAATTTACTGGCAGCAGTTGTGTTTCCTATGCTTGGCTTCATTCTAAACTTTTTTAGATCTACTTGGTAGATTATGTTTTTTTGTAGAAGCTAGACGTGTTTTCCCCTCTTTGTAGGATATTGTTGCCTTAAGGCATGTAATGAGCTTCATTGTAGTATTTAATTTTTTTGGTATAAAACTTATGACTTACCTGCCAAAAAAAAAAAAAAAATCAAACCCCAATCCTAATCTAAGATTGTATAATGCCATGGCCTCTATGGTTCAGTGATATGAAAAATCGTGGTCATAGAAAGACATTGAGAAAGTTTTGATGCCCTGAATCTCTATTTATGCATTCTAGCAAACAAGAAATCAGAGGTTTTGACCTTAATCTCTTTAGAAGCTCTAGTGGATTTTCAAACTAATTGCTTCTTGTGATTAGCTCTGCCATCTAACTAATTGCTTCTTGGATTTTCAAACTAATAATTATTTATTTTATATAATAAATATATAAAATCCTATTTTGCACGTGTCTCCCACGTGTCATGTCCATCATTTTTTGAAAATTTTCATGTCAATGTGGCTGTGTTGTATTGATACGTGTTTGTGCTTCTTAGCCCTAGTGCAATGATAAAATGAGCACAAGATGGGCAAAAGTCACTATTCTGGACTACTTAAAAAAGATTTATTTCTAATTTGGACTAGGTCTTTCAATTTAGTTGTGGACCGAGTTGCCCAACAATAGTGAAAAAGCATATTCTAGAACGTTGTTCCATATCCATTAAATCAAATTGAGGCTACTTTTTATGTGCGCTGGGAGGAGTTGTCATCTCTAGTGACGTGTTGTGCTATGAGCCCAAAACCATGGGCTGGTTCCCGCCCAAAACTATGGGCTGGTTTTGCCAAAACCAAGGGTTGAGTTGTCATCTCTAGTGATGCGCTGTGCTACGAGCCCAAAACCATGTGCTGGTTTTTCCCCCAAAACTATGGGCTGGTTTTGCCAAAACCACTGTCTAGTGTCCTCAAAAACCATGGGTTGGATGCTTTGAGATTGGTGGGTTTTAGGTGGCTGATTTTTGTATATCATTAATTTACTGGCGCCAGTTGTGTTTTTTATATTTGGCTTTATTTTGAACTTTTTTAGATCTACTTGGTAGATTATGTTTTGTGTAGAAGCTAGACACGTTTTCCCCTCTTTGTAGGATTTTGTTGCCTTAAGGCATGTAATGACCGTCATTGTAATATTTAATTTTTTTTTTTTTGTATAAAACTTATGACTTACCTATCCAAAAAAACAAAAACAAAAACAAAAAATCCAATCCCCAACCCTAATCTAAGACGATATATTGCCATGACCTCTATGGCTTAGTGACATGAAAAATTGTGGTCATAGAAAGACATTGAGAAAGATTTGATGCTCTGAATCCCTATTTATGCATTCTAGCAGGCAAGAAATCAGAGGTTTTGACCTTAATCTCCTTTGAAGCTCTAGTGAATTTTCAAACTAATTGCTTCTTGTCACTGGCTCTACCATCTAACCAATTGATTCTTGGATTTTCAAACTAATAATTATATAAAATCCTATTTTGCACGTGTCTCCCACGTGTCGTGTCCATCATTTTATGAAAATTTTCATGTCAATGTGTCTGTGTTGTGTCAATACGGGTTTGTGCTTCTTGGCCCTAGTGCGAGGATAAGATGAGCACGAGATGGGAAAAAGTCACTATTCTGGACTACTTTAAAAATATTTATTTCTAATTTGGACTAGGTATTTTAATCTAGTTATGGATCGAGTTGCCCAACAATAATAAAAGCGCATTGTAAAAATGTATTTGAACCTAGTTGTTGCTCGAATTGCCCAACAATAACGAAAGAGCATATTCTAGAACATTGTTCCATATCCATCAGATCAAATTGAGACTATTTTTTATGTAAGTTGGGAAGAGCTGTCATCTCCAGCGACGTGCTGTGCTACGAGCCCAAACACTATGGGGCTGGTTCCCTCCCCTCCCCCTCCAAAAAAAAAAACTATGGCTGGTTTTGCCAAAACCATGGGCTGAGTTTTCATCTCTAATGACGTGTTGTGCTACTAGCCCAAAACCATGTGCTGGTTTCCCCCCCCCCAAAACTATGGACTAGTTTTGCCAAAACCACAGTCTAGTTTCCCCTAAAACCATGGGTTGGATGCTTTGAAATTTGTGGGTTTTAAGTGGCTGATTTTTGTATATCATTAATTTACTGGCACCAGTTGTGTTTCCTATGCTTAGCTTCATTCTGAACCTTTTTAGATCTACTTGGTAGATTATGTTTTGTGTAGAAGCTAGACACGTTTTTCCCTCTTTGTAGGATGTTGTTGCCTTAAGGCATGTAATGAGCTTCATTGTAATATTAATTTTTTTGGAGTAAAACTTATGGCTTACCTACCAAAAAAAAAAATCCAAACCCCAACCCTAATGTAAGACTATATAATGCCATGACCTCTATGATTTAGTGACGTGAAAAATCGTGGTCTCAGAAAGACATTAAGAAAGTTTTGATGCCCTGAATCTCTATTTATGCATTCTAGTATGCAAGAAATTGGAGGTTTTGACCTTAATCTCCTTTGAAGCTCTAGTGGATTTCCAAACTAATTGCTTCTTGTGATTAGCTCTACTATATAATCAATAATTTATATTCAATTTGATTAGATCATTTCTTGCTTCTACTCCAATTCATGGAGTTAGCAACCTTGCTTTTTTGTCTCCCTCTTTGCTCCAAATCATGAGGCAGGGGATTCATCTATAAGCTTTCCCTTCAATTCAATCTATGAGTCTGAAGCACCTCTTATTTGCTTCAATCATTGGTTATAGAAACATATCTTTGGTACTTATAAAAAAAAAAAAAAAAAAAAGATGATAGAAACATATCTTTGGTTGCAGACTTGCAAATTTAGTTGCTGATAGTGTTTATTAATGCGTTACACAAAGGTTGGGATTGGTCCACAATTCATCTAATCTTTGCATATCTCCTTTCCTCATAAGAGATGGGGCCATTTTTACATCTACATCATTTAATTTTACCTTTCTACATTGAAGTGATTATATTTTATTGTGCCTTGTTATTATACCATTTTTATATGGTGTGATTTGCTTGTATCTTTTCTTTAAGACATCATTTGCTCGCTCTCTTTGTTTCTTTGTTCTTAGTATGAAATCTTTTTTCCCCCTTCTTTCCTTAGTCACTGATAAAAATAATCACTTGGAAATTCTAAGATAATCTAAGTGCTCGATTTGTTCTAAAGTAGAGAACAAGAATTTGAACAAGTTGGGTGTGTAAACCTTTGTACTTTTGGTTATTTCTCAAACCATAACCTTATTTCATGTTCTTTAGAGATGACTTTACAAGTAGACCCTAAGAAACATGGACATGTGACACGAAATGGACACATCGACATAGAAAAACTTCAAAATACGTAGGACATGACACTTGCAGGACACATGTAAAGTATATAATTTTATGTATTTTTTAATATGTCATATATAAGGATAAGTAATTACCCTATGTCATGTATATATTTGAGTCGAGGATAATATGTATAATTTTATGTAGTTTTTGTTTTATCATTGGAAAATTTAGTGAAAAATCCTTGGGAAAGTAAATTCTAAGTGCACCCAAATAAATTCTAATGCATGAGATCCCTCATTTTAGATTTAATTAATGGTATGTGAAGGACACGTGTGGGGAAGTAAATTTTAATGACAATTTTTTCCCTTCTAGATGTACAATCCTATGGTTTTTTCTTTCTCGCTCACTCGCTCTATATCTATCTCTTTCAGACACAAAATTTACACTATGTTTGGGAACCTAGGAGAAAAAAGAAAAGAAATGATTACTTAAGTAATAAAAGAAAAGAAAAGAAAAGAAATGACTGTGATTTTTCTCCTTTTTGTTTGGATAAGGAAGAAATAAAAGAAAAGAAATGATTATGATTTCTCCCATTCTTGTTTGGTTGGATTTCATTAAGAGAAAAGAAAAGAAATTATTTTATGTTATATTACCAAAATAACCTTTTTATATTTTCAATCATTTTATTTCTTCTATTTTTATAGGGACAAAATTGGTATTATAAAAATAGTGGTTTCTTTTCTCTCCCAATCTCTCCACTTTTGGGAAGATTGAAATTGAAGCTTATAAGAGAAACGAGCTTCTCTCCATTTCTCTGTATTTCTTCCCATTTCTCTCTAGTTAGGTTATCCAAACAAATAAAAGAAATACATATCACTCCATTTCTTTTCTTTTCTCTCCAAATCACTCAATCCAAACATAGCGTTAGTGTTTGATTGTCTCCACCATCGGCCAATTTCCCTGATTGTGGCATTTTGAATATTTTAGTCCGACTCTAGGTTGTGTTTTCTACTTTATTCCCAATATAGTGTGAAACGGGTTTACCAAAACCGTTTTCCTTAAAACGGCATTGGCAAAGCCGTTTTTGATGAATAAAAAAATAATAAAATTTTCGTTCATAAAAACGGTTTTTGCAAAACCGTTTTTATTTTTATTAATTTTTTTTTCAATTTATAAGTATTGTTTGCCTAAAATAATAATTTTATCATAAATAGAAAACGGTTTTCGGAAAGCCGTTTCATTATAAACAAAACCCATCTCCTTCTCCCTTTACGAAAGCCGTTTTTGATATCCAGCCCATCTTCTTCTCCCTCACTCAGCCGAACTCCGAAGGGAAGACCGACGACGAAGAGGAAGCAACGAACAACGGCCAACAGTACACCACTGGGAAAACGAGGAACACCTTCATCAAACACCCATATTCAGGTTTGTATCTCATAAATAAGGGTTTTCATTTCAAATTTGGGATTTTAAATTTCGAAATTAGGGATTACTGAATCTAGGGCATTGAAAAGTTACAAATTTTGTTATTCGGAGGATATAGTTTACGATTTTCTGTATCTCAGTTCACTTTTTTTGTATCTCTGTTCACTCCTTTTTTGTTTATCATATAATATCCTTATTTTCATTTCAAATGTAGTGGAATTTTGAAATATTGAAATCTTGAGACATAATCTTGTGTTTGGAAATGTATTGGGAATATAGGGCAAAATTTTAGAACAAAAGTAGGAATAGCAATGAAGTAGAGTGGGATTGGATTTGTGGTGTTCTATTCCTACACCATTCCTAGTTGGGGTAATACTACTGGCCTTGGCTCATTATTAGGATCCTTGGGGCATCTCCAATGGAGATGCTGAGCACACTACACACAGATTTATACAAGTATACACACCACACGTTTGGCCATAAGCTAATACACCTAAAAAATCAAAATTTTAATTATATTCTCTTTAATTAATACACAGAGATCCTTGGGGCATCTCCAATGGAGATGCTGTGCACGTTTTTTTTTTTTATAAAAAGCTAAAAAATACTAAAAAACCCCACTTTCCAAATGAACGCTGAAGGCTACACTTTTTCTTTCCTTTTGATAAAAAGACTATGCACGTATTTAACACTAACATTTTCATTAAAGTACCGAGTCCTTCACTAAATTAACAAACTTTTAATACAAAATTGAGTCTACTTAATCTTATATGTACATTTTAACACACACTAAGCCTGTTATGAAGATGATAAATTACAATATTCACAGTACTTGAAATGGCAGTTCAAAGAGATTGCAATACACACGCGCGCCTCTTATGAAGATGGATACCATTCCTGTGAACAAGGTTGGGTTCAAACACCAAAACATTTCTCCTTTGAAGTTAGTTTGTTCTTGACAACAACACAAATTTGTGACACATATGAAAGATTCATCAATGTGACATATTTCTTGTTTGAAATTCTTCAAAAATTTATTGTTTGTAGACCATTTTCTTATAAAAACATACACCACCAAAATCAGAAAAGTGGGGGGAGGGGAACAAAAGATGATGGAAAATCTGAAATTGGTATTTTATTTATTTCAATTATTCAAATATAACTTATGATGTCATTCAAATGTAATTTTATATGAGCCTCCCAATAAGATGTACCAAAAAATCCTAATACAAATAGTACGAAAACCAACAATAGGATTCACCACATTCAATTTGAAGTGATTTCAGAGCCTAACGATGTTTTTCATAGAACAAATTCTAGACAATAAAATCAAAAGAGTACGTTCATACAATACCCTCATCTAATGCTTTGATTGTTTTAAGACGCCACATTGCAGCTTCAGGATTGAATCTCAGTTCCCATGTAGGCCAGTAATGCAAATCCTGCTTCAATGTTAGTACTCGAGGTTTCCCATTGAAGTGAACTATCCTTACACGAATGAACTCCCCGTCCTCTATTTCCTGTTAATCAGAGCATAAGAATTTATAATCCAACCATATAATGTTTCTTTTACATAAACATAACATCTAGTTGAAAATGAACTCTAGGAAAATGAACTTTAAATGCATAGTCGTATGTCTTGTGAGCATAAAATTGAAAATTAGATAAGGTAGTTCATGTCTCATAAAATGAACCCATATATATATATATACTAGGCAGGGAGGCCATGGCCTTCCATGGTTTGTGTGCATGTGGTACCCACCCTGATGGACTTTCAGGATGGTATAGAGTTTGAGTTGGAAGTACAGAGAGTTTGAATTAAAAATAGCAAGTTCACAAGAAGTAAAGTTCGAATTGGAAGTACGGAGAGTTTACCATTGCTTTGCTAGTTTGGCCAAATGATGCCTTTGGCCTTCAAATCTTCAATTAATAGTCTAGATATATATACAAATATCAACAATCCAATGGTGTGGAAACTATATAATTCTTCCATTATAACCAAATGATTGCCTATTATATATTTTAATTAATAGTCTAGATATGTATAAATTTCAATGATCTAGTAGTATGAAAGCTATCTACATCCTTCCACCACCTTATGATGAAAAAATTCTACAATTATCTACCTAATTATAGGGATTTCTACAAAATTTTACATAAATCTAAAATCGAATTCGTAACTCAAATATTTGATAAAATTCCCAAGTTGTGACATTATTCCCCGCCTAATACGACCACATCCTTAACGCAAATTCCTCGTGAAAGCTTTCGATCTTCTCTTCGAATTGATGCAAGAGTTTTGCTAACTCGCTAACTCTCAACTTGTCAATTTCAAGTAGTGCATCTATTTTACTTGGTATTTTTAACACATCATTGGAGTTCCTAGTGATTCCAAACCTTTAAAATATCCAAATTCAACCTTTTAAATCTCCACATTCAAGACGTATTAATAGTATAATTTTCTCTCAATAAATGCAAATTATACAGACAGCATTTTTAAGCAAGAGACTATCTTATTTACGATTGACCCATATAAACACTAGCTTTATAGTCAGTCAATAAAGAGATGAGACATAAGCAAAAGAGTGGACTCTATGATTTCTTCTTCTTCTTCCCTTAATCCCACTGTCCCACTGTCCACTACGTTGGGATTGATCTCTCATATTAGTTAGTCAATACGGCCGGATACCAATCCAAATATATATATATATGTATTTTTGAGATCATATTAGTCAGTCATTACGGCCGGATACCAATCAAAAAATATATATATTTTTGTAAGTGGGTTGAGGAAAGATTAAAAACAAAGGACAACAATGAGTTGCTTGGAGTTTTTGGTGATTGAACATCACATTGTTGTCCTTGAACCCCCTACGGCCATTGATGGACACTTGGACTTCATAATTTTCTGAGACTTTACCTCTTGAATGATCAACATGGAATTAATATGCCAAATGACCGAGGAATGGAGGGGCATATTTTAGAAGATTTAATTTTAATTTCTACATTTGGATTTTAAATTTGTCAATAGAAATGGCAAGAAAAAAAAGTTCATAATTCTAAAAGTTTGGGAATAACAAATGCCTTCAAATAATAATATAATAGGTTTGAGAAAACTTCACAACAAACTTAACATATTTTTCCTTGTATTTTAATTACATTTTTTTTAGTACATGAAAAGAAAATTATAAATATGTGCAAGAAAGATCCTCAAAACAAATATAAAAAGAAAAAGCCCACATCTAATAAGGGAATCAAACCTTTTTTGAAAAAAAGAAAATCCTATAATTCAAAGCCTCTAGATATAGAAGTCTGGCCCGTTTGGACCAAGCCCTATAATAAGCCCACAATTTTCTTGTATGAGCCCACAGCCTAGCCCAACCCATTACATCATATGCAATAACAATAGATCTAAATCGAGTTATTCAAGCCTAGATATATGGAAAAATGCTACCATATGCACCTACCACAAAATGTGTAATCCTATTACAAATTGATGTAACAAAAAATGCCGCAACAAAACCATAAACTTTTACATCATGCATAACCTAACTACAAATTGGCATAATAAAAAATATCGTAACTAAGCCAAAAACTTTTACATCATTAACCACAAAATTTTGGACATTTTATTATGCTAATTTGTAACAAGATTATATATTTTGTTATTGATGTTACACAATTTTATGGTAAAACCATATTTTTGTGATAGAGTGCAACCCTTTAGGGCCAGATATATAGATACTAGGGTAAAATGCCCAAGCCTTGCACGGGATTACAGGTACTATTGTGATAAATTTAAATTTAAGAAATACACACATTCTAATAGAGTTTAGAATTTTTTTTTTTATAAAAAAAAGAGCTTTTATTTTTGTCTTCATCTATTTTTGATTTTTTTTAGATTTTAATTAAAAATCTATTTATTTTGATGCACCTAATATAAATATACTTAAAATTTTAATATTTATGAGAAGTCTGAAAAAAATTTCACTAAAAAATAAAAAATATGAAAAAGTGCTTATTTTTTCTTCTTTTTTTTTATTTTTAGTAAGCTTTTTTTCTTCTTTTTTTCTTTGTTTGTTGTTAATTTTGGCTAGTACTTTGTTCGGTGGTACTGTATGGGTGTGCATATGTGATCTCAAACTTGGGTTATAAATTGATGTTAAAGAAATCAAATGTTGTTATTAAAATGTGATAATTTTCCCGTCTTCTCTAATAGGATCAAAATTTCGTTTCCGTACATTCTTTCGGTTAGGTTGGAAATGAAAATAGAATTGGAAACTTTTCAAACTTTTTGAAAACATGAGAAATAACAAAAGGATTTGAAAGTGTATGAAAATATTTAGGAAAAGAAACAAAAACTTTTATTGATGTTAATAAATTCTCAATAGTTAATTACTTGAACATGTTGAGTGTTATGAATGCTTAGTTGGATAAAGGGGTTTCCCATTTTAAGAAAAATATATTAAAAGAAATTACGAAATTCTTGTAACAGTAGGCATGGAAAAATAAACAATTGGTGTATTGCCCCTTAATGGATTCTAGACTACGAGAACAATTGGTAGCTAATTTGTTATCACAATAAAGTCTCAAAAAATCTTTTTTGGTTGGTCTTAATTCTTGTGGTGATTTTTAGTCAAAAGAAGTTCAAAGGGTCTATGTGTCATTGATTTGCACTTGATCTGACATCTGTTTGACTGGCATTTACTTTACCAAGTTGCAAAGATAACCTCTTTATCAATGTAATTAGCCCAATCAAACGGAGTTAAGAAAACAAATGTTTATTCAACAATCCTCAGAGCTTCTTCTAAACTGAGGTGTTGTAACTCCATGCGTGAATTGATTAGATGTAGCTACATGAATCTATTAGATTAGCGATTGACCCAAAAGCTTAATGTGTTTATGTTTTTAGAAGGCAAGATACTTTTTATTCTTCATGGAAAGTTGGAATTTCGATATTTTATACTATCGTTTCAGACTGAACAATTGTGGGCATGGTAGTTTAGAGTTTGAACTTGTGAACAATTTAGGATTTTCCTGTTGGAAGTTCTTAGGTTGTTATAGTATGAAAAATTAGGGCTTGTAAAATTAGGTTCTTATAGTATGAAGAATTAGTTTAGTAGAGTTTTTCTGTATCAAAGGCCTATTGGTTATAATGTCTTACATGAATGGTTCAATACATGAAGATGCAATTAGAAATTATGGCGCGCATAGTGAGGTTGTGGGAAGAGTTCTTACAGTATGTGCATGCTATTTCATAGAATGTGAAATTAAAAAAATCAAAGTATGAAAGCAACTACACACGAAACACATGACGAAAACGGGTTTGATAAACCTGAACAAAATGTCAATTAAAGATATGGAAAAGGTTCTTTCAAAGCATTTGAAAACACCCACCCATGAAAGCCCCAAAAAAAGAGTTTTAATTGAAAAAATTATCTAAAAAAATAATAATAATACCAAAGGGAAAGCATAACAACATAAAACAAAGAGTAAAGGAAAACATAAGCTCGTAAGAAGGGATGAAGAAATCATGACAAATCACAACAAAAGAATTCAAATGTTAATTCATGATAATTGGAGAAATGATCCCACACATGATTTTTTGTTTAAATGTACAAATAGATAATCCTTCTAAATAATACAAGAAATATAAGTCATGTAGGATGCTATTATATATGGAGCAAATAACTTTCATTTCCATGTTCATGTCGATATGCCACTTAAATATTTTGTAATACCAAAAGACCCATGCCTAAAGGCACTCTTGTGTAATATATGTGGTGTTTGCTCCCAAATGTGCTTACTTTATTATTTTGAAATAATTGAGTTACTTTGAATCCAAAGTGTAGGTATGGAAGTTGTGAGCATTATGTTCTATTGGGGTGGAAAGATTTTGCGCAATCGTGATGAAGGTGTGTCATACGACACCGAACCTCAGGGGTTGTATAATGTGCACAGGGGGATAACATTGGGCGAGTTGGAGGCTATGATGGTGTCGAAGGTTGGTACGCATGGGGAAATAATGCGATTAGAGTTTAAATGTAGACTCCTATGTCGGGGGAAGTATAGGTTGCTGCCAATCAAAGATAATGAGACCTTAAGTAATGTCTTAGAGCTCCCACATAGACAAGGTCAAAGCCAAGTGGTTGGTCCAGCTGGGGGACTAAGTTTAAAACCCAATTGGTTTTACTTGATTTGCTTGTCAAAATCACTATTTACAATTAATTATACCCAAACATATTGTTTTCTACAACTTTTTGAAGAAATTGACGATTCTCTTAGTATAGAATAGCAATCAACGCAAGGGCAAAAATGTAAAAAACTAGACTTATAACCAGTAGATGGTTATTATAGTGCCGGAGCAGGTCCAAGTGCTCCGACAACGTATAATCCGATGGTTCTTACAACCCCATATCCCCACTGGAATGAAGAATGTCCACCGATTTGTAATGTTCAACATACAACGGAGACGACTGTCCAAAATTATGCATCCTCCGATGATACAGTGCCATTGTTTGACGAGCTTGGAGTAAGTGATGAAGATTCCGTGGAAGATGTGGATGGCGCATGGAAAGGTGCAGACAATGACTCCGGTGATGACGAAGTTGGAGGGCATCATGATATGCAGGAGGTACACACAAATCTCCATATCCCTTTCTACCATAATTTGCATTTCGACAATGATGGTTCCGTCACTAGCCGTGATGTTGTTGAACGTTAGCCATTGTGGGACTTTGAAACTGCTCATTTGGAGAAAGGAATGATATTTACTGATAAGAAAAGACTAGTGCACGCTGTTCAGTTGTATAACCTGAAGCACAATCGAGAATGCAAGGTCGTAGAATCCAAAGGAAACAGTTGGGTGGCCGAGTGCAAGCACGGCTGCAACTGGAGGGTTCGGGCAATGAAGTTGAAAGACAAAGATTTCTTTCAAATTAGAAGGTTTGAAGTGCCGCATCAGTGTGTGTACCCTAGAATGAATAGGGACAATTGCAACCTCAAGTCCGAGGTCATTGCTCATTTCATCAAGGCACAAATTGCGGTAAGTGCCATGCTAGATAGATTATTGTTTTTAGGATTTCATTATGACTGTAATGTATTCAAATATAATTTATATTTGCAGATATCACCAGAATTGCCTCTTGCTACCATAATTGAGGTTGTGAATGAGAAGTTTCAGTTCACTATATCATATAAGAAAGCGTGGCTTGCAAGGACGAAGGCAGTTGCAATGGTGTTTGGTGACTGGGACGAATCGTACCGAAGGTTGCCTAGATATATGGCTGCATTGCAGGCATTCAATCCAGGCACAGTTGTCATGTGGGACATGATTCTGAATTTGCACTCTACCTCAATCGGAACTGAAATGTACATGAACTATGTGTTCTGGGCATTTAAACCTGCAATAGAAGGCTTCAAGTATTGTCGTCCAGTGATATACATTGACAGCACACACTTGTATGGGAAATACGAAGGGAAGATTGTTGCGGCCACTGCAGTGACTGCTGCGGACAAGATTGTACCTCTTGCCTTTGCCGTTGTTGACAAGGAGATGATCGAGAGTTGAGGTTGGTTCATTACTCTGCTTAGGCGACATGTGTGCCGTGACCAAGAGGGGGTCACATTGATAGCCGATCGACACACAGCTTTGCTTAGTGTCGTGTCAAGAATTTGGGACAATCCAGCAGTTCAATCAAGAGGGTACCATAGGTATTGCTTGCGACACGTATGTAGCAATTTCAATGAAAGATTCGGCAATACAGTAGCGAAGGATCTTGTGTGGAGAGCTGGTTTTGCACAGCAAGTGCGGAAGTTTAACAAGATTATGGACGATATCTACAAGCTCGAGAAGAATGCTGAACAGTGGTTTAGACGGATGAACCCTATTCATTGGACATTGTGCCATGATGGTGGTTGTCGTTGGGGCATATTGACGACAAACCATATAGAAGGCTTCAATGGTATACTAAAAGGCGCACGCAGTGTTTCCATTACAGCATCAGTTGAGATAACTTTTTATCGGCTCGTGAAATATTTTGACGAGGGCAGAACCATTGCTGAAAATGCGAGTAATCGGGGTCACTTGTACACGACTAATGTTCAACGATGGATTGACGAGCACCAAGCTAAAGCGAATGTGCATATGTTGGTACCGATTAATAGGTACTTTTTATTAGATGCACCGAATTCACTACACATTAACATTTCGCACTCGTCGATCACTGATGTTAGTCTATATTTAAACATATATGCATATTAATCCACGTACATACATTTTTCCTGCAGGGGAATAGGGGAATATGAGGTGAGGACAGCACCGCATGGGATGGGGGTGGTGCTCGTCAAATAGTTAGTCTCCGACCACCGAGTTGTTCATGTGGGAAGTACACATTATTTCACTCGCCATGTTCCCACATGCTTGCTGTGACAGCAAACTTGGGCGAGGACAGAGTATAGGTTGGAAGTCCACAAACGTATCTTCGCGCAGAAGTTTAGTCCCATGCCGCACGAGCAATATTGGCCTGACAATGATTACCCAACTTTGCTTGCTATTCCAGCTCGACAACGTGAAGTTAAAACGGGTCGTCCTTAACATAGCTGCGTCCACAACGAAATGGATACTTCCAGACAAAGTGAATTGCACCATTGTAGTTTGTGTTTGCAAAGAGGGCATGATAAGAGAAAATGTCCAGCGAGAATCCGATCGATTCGACAGTAGTTTTTTGTCTTCTTTACATATTAGCTCCACGCTACTTTCTTTGAATTGGAGTCAATGTAATATTCAATGAATCATTATTCAGTAAATTGATAATGTATTTACGACTTCAATTACTAATGACATAGATTTGGTCAAATGTGGCAAATCTCTTCAATTGCTTTAGTTGTTGCAAGTGTCCTTTGTGCACTGGATTGTGCAGACTTTGGTGCGTTGATGGTCGATTGTGTCCTGACCTCGATGGACACCAGTTTATCTAATGTTAGAAAAATGCAAGTATTCACAGAACGGATTGATAATCACCAATATAAATGCAGTTTATATTCAATGTTTTGCCACATTTCGTTATGTGGGAAACTATTTTTTTTTTAATTGTTTTTTCCAAAATCCATTACGTGGGTGAAGGCCAATTTTATGAATTCAATTATTTCTCAGACATTTACTACGTATTCGTATATGCTTAGTTCTTGTAAAAAGTTTGACTAATGTATTTCAAATCTACATAAAACCCTCTTCAAACCTTTGTACTTCTTTCCCGTCCAAATGACAACTCTTTTAAAGTGAAAGCACGTTTTTTCATGTCATACAAGTTGACGTGACAACACACTGACAATAACTTTAATCACATAGGTGCCATGTGAACCTTATCTCCTATGACAATAATGTCAAATGAATTACTAATCACCAATATAAATGCATGTCATATTTAATGCGCTGCCACATTTTGTTAGGTCGTGAATTGTTTTTTTAGTTTCCAAAAATTCATTACGTGAGGGAAGACCATTTTATCAATTCAATCATGTGTCTTAAATTTAGTACATATTGGTAAATGCTTAGTTGTTCTAAAAAGTTTGAGTAGTGGATTTGAAATCTACTTAAAGCATGGGTTTTCATGGAGGTAGTAGCCACACTTTAGGCAGCTTTCGTTGGCGTGAACTGCCTGCACCCCTCGAAGACATTTCTTGTACACAGCAAAATGTAAATTACAGTGCTTGCTTAGTTATATAGTGCTTGCTTAGTTATTCATTGAACTGGGCAAAACTTTACATAAATTATAGTGCTTACTTAGTTATTTCGGGTCACAGATGATTGAATAGGAATAGAGCTTAACACTTGGTATGATTTTAGCCCCCGTCTGCTCTGCTTCTGTTCATATGCATTAACTTTGCCGAAAACACCTTCAACTTAACCGAAAAAGGTTGTTAAGGGGGCGAAAATACGAAACAGCCCCCGAACTACTGTATGGATGTCACGGTCACCTTCCCCATCATAAATAGGAGCTGTGACAACAGACGGAATTTAATTAGCCGGTGTAGGTTGGGAGTTAGAGCCAAAAACGCCTTAAACTTAACCGAAAAAAGGCCTTAAGGGGGCAAAAATACGAAACAGCCCCTGAACTACCGTATGAATGTCACGGTCACCTTCCCCATCATAAATAGGACCTGTGACAATACACGGATTGTAATTAGCACGTGTAGGTTGAGAGTTAGAGCCGAAAACGCCTTAAACTTAACTGAAAAAGGGTGTTAAGGGGGCCAAACTGCGCAACAGCCTCTGAACCGTCGTTCAAATGTCACGGCCAGCTTTCCCGTGACAAATAGGACCTGTGACAACAGACGGAATGTAATTAGCACGTGTATGTTGGAAGTTAGAGCCGAAAACGCCTTAAACTTAACCGAAAAACGGCGTTAAGAAAGCGAAAATACGAAACAACCCCCGAACTACCGTATGGATGTCACAGCCAACTTCCCCATCATAAATAGGAGCTGTGACAATAGACGGAATTTAATTAGCACATGTAGGTTGGGAGTTAGAGCCGAAAACGCCTTAAACTTAACTGAAAAATGGCGTTAAAGGGGCGAAACTGCGAAACAGCCCCCGAACCACGTTACGGATGTCACGACTACATTGCCTGTGACAAATAGGACCTGTGACAATAGACGAAATGTAATTAGCACGAGTAGGTTGGGAGTTAGAGCTGAAAATGCATTAAACTTAATCGAAAAATGGCGTTAAGGGTGCGAAAAAGCAAAAAGGGCGTTAAGAGTGCGAAAAAGCTAATTGATAAACTCACTTTGTTGCTGTATAATTGATATTGTGTGTTATATCCTCATAAATCATTATTTGCCTATTTTAGTTGAAATAACAATATGTTAAGCTAAAAGGAATCATTGACTGATTTTTATTAATATAGTCTTGCTATATCAATTGGTACATTCGTTGTGTTATTCATCTAAATTCATTTGAGTTAGTTATCTAATTTTTTCCTTCTCCATAAGCTAAATTACTTGTTAAATAAATTGAACCATATTCTGTTTAAACAAACATCATGCTCTGCATTTTTTATTACTTACCTCACTGGTTTTTGTTGCAGATTGATAATGTTGGCATGGATACAGTGATGTTTTTGGGCCAGATTGATGATGTTTGCATGGACACAATTTACATTTTATTTTTTGTTTATGGAAAACATGTACAGCTGATATGTTTTGTTATTAAGTTTTTTTTTTAGTTTGAATTGTAATTGTTTTTTTTTTAAGTTTTTTTTTTTTTTTTAGTTTGAATTCTAATTGTTGGTTCGGATAGTATATGTATTTGTTAGATTATACTATGTTCATGGATTCTTATTTTCTTTGATATGTACGGTTAATAGTTAAGTTGTGTATATGGTTGAAAATTGAATGCTACAGGTTGTGGAGAAATATTTTTATTGAATGGTTGAGAATTGAATGAATGAATGGATGGATGAATAATTTTGTATATGCACAGGTTACAGGTGACACAAAAAGTATTATTTCTTGTAGTGTTATTTGGTGTTAGAACAGGTGTGTTGTTTTTTCTTAATGGGTTGAGCTTCCAAAAAAAACTCCGCGTTAATGTTGACTTGTATTGGGTTGTTGTTATATGCACAGGTTACAGGTGAGCACTCCTGTATACAAATGAGTTACAGGTTACAGGTGAGCAGGTTACAAAAATGTATACAAATCTATTGGGTTGTTGTTATATGCACAGGTTGTTGTATACATTTTTTTTTTTGTTGAGGAGTGCTGTTCCCTTGCAATTCTTTATTAGTTCATCACTTTCTTTATTGAATTGCAATGAGTTACTGAATGTTCTAGATTAATGAATGGACTCTCTCAGATTTCTTTAATGCTTTGGAATTTTCATGTTTGGTCTTTCAATTTCAATCATTAGATTAAACATTAAGCTTTTAATGTTTGGTTTAGGAATAAGTGTCATATAGTGTGTATAGTTATGTATCTTGATATATAACTGTTAAATTTCTAGAGATTATGTGGCATGTTTGTTATGAATAATAGGAATGTATGTTGAATTAAAAAAATACTTAAGGTTTGTGTTAAAAATTTGTGTTAATATACAACTCCATTTTTTGTACCCACTTTATAGACTCAGTGATGTGTACAGAAATTTTTTGTACCCACTTTATTTAGTTTTTTTAATTTTGTTTATGAATTTTTTTTAAAAAAAAAAACAAATTTATTTGTTAGATGATTACGACGACTTTTGAAAAAACTTAAACTTATTTTAAAATTTTGTGTTAATAATTTTTTTTATGATTTTTATGAGAGCATTACTAGGTTTGTGTTAAAAATTTGTGTTAATAATTTGTGTTACATGTCATGAAAATTTAATATCAAAGAGAGAGAGAGACAGAGTGTGAAAACAAAATTAAGGTTTGTGCTTTCAAATTTGTAGACAGTAGGAGTGTCATGAAAATTTACCCCCACCAATTATCCCACAAAATGAAATTAAAATAGAAATATAATATCATGAATCCAAGTAAACACAAAATCACAACAATCTTAAAGCCAAGTGGTTGGTCCAGTTGGAGGACTAATAAAGTTAAGACAGATGAACTGCCGCCTTCAACAGCACGTAAAACAAAACAGGTAGCTCAGTCAAAAGCTTCCCTTAACTGGGGCTCCTCAAATATTGATCCTTTTCTTAAAGAATTTCAATCTCCATCAGGAAAGAAGAAAGAGTCACCTTCCAATTCCTGGAAGTCCAGTCAAAATGATGACTCTAGTAAGGAATGGGGGGTTGACAGAAAACTAAACTTAGGGACTGGACAAACATTACCCAAAAACAAGTGGTTAGTCCAGTTAGGGGACTAATAAAGTTCAGACAGACGAACTACCGCTTTTAACAACACATAAAACAGAACAGGTAGCTCAATCAAAAGCTTCCCTTAACTGGGGCTCCTCAAAATAGTGACCTCTACGTAAAGAATTTCAATCTCCATCAGGAAATAAGAAAGAGTCACCTTCCAATTCCTGGAAGTCCAGTCAAAATGATGACTCTAGTAAGGAATGGGGGGTTGACAGAAAACTAAACTTGGGGGCTAGACAAACATTACCCAAAAACAAGTGGTTGGTCCGGTTAGGGGACTAATAAAGTTCAGATAGATGAACTACAGCCTTTAACAACACAGAAAATAGAACAGGTAGCTCAGTCAAAAGCTTTCCTTAACTGGGGCTCCTCAAATAGTGATCTTTACGTAAAGAATTTCAATCTCCATCAGGAAAGAAGAAAGAGTCACCTTCCAATTGTGAGAAAAAATAAAATTTCATATATATTTTGTAAAAAATTGTTAGCCTATCTAACAAACTAGTTCTATTATTTTATAGGACTCTATCTATCTAAACAAACACACAATTTTTTTTCCCTTTTCTTTCACTTTTCTGTATGATTGCATTCACTTTCTTTTTTTCATGTATTTTCTATTATATCCAAACAAAATGTTGCAACAATGCATATTTTTTTTTCTTTTCTTAAATCTTCTAACCAGAAGCAAGCAACAGAGAATCAATAATGATTGAGCGAAATAATGTCTTAAACAATATTGTATGTTGTGTCGTATCTTCGTTACTGGAGTGTAAGAAAATGTTGTTGTTCATCTAGCTTACGGATGTATTTCAACTATTTGTTATATGAACCTGAAGTTTATGAAATCACTACATTTATAAGTACACATGTCAAGATTCGTTACGAATTTCTCTTCCTATTGATAACTCATGTATAAGCATTGCAAAGCCATTACAATGAATGAAAACGTTTGGTCATACATGCAACCAAGTTCATTCAGTATCATCATTATATTCCTAAGGAATGAGAAATCAAACACCGTTATCTTTAATTGCATGCATTACAGAAATGGTTTGGGCGTTCATCCAAACAATTTCATTCATTATCATCATCTGACATCTCAATATCAGATTCATACATAACATCCATGCTCCAGGCGTAGTACTGGTGTGCATCATCCATTAACCCATCTTCGGCATGCTCATTTGCGGTCTTCATTAGTGAGGACCTTTGCAAACGTTGGGTCATGCGATTAACTTCGTCGCGGATACGATGCAATGCCCTTTGCAACAACTGTGGAGTGTCAGTTGGCATACGCATGGCTAACCGGCGAGGAAATTTAATATTAACTTCACGACATAACTCAACGAGAACGTTTGCTCGAGTTATGCGAAATTCCCACTCAGCTCTCATGGTATTGACGGTGGCATGTGAGTAACGCAAATTTGGATTTAATGGGTATTGAAATTCATCTCCATCAGCAACCCAATAGCGACCCATTGCTGAATATAGATCAACCACTGTATATCTCATGATAATATCGCTCGAAATAGCTATAAAACTTTTGTTGTGATATGATGCGATATTTATTCCATATATACACATGGTGGTTGTATGTATGAAATTATTGTAAACAACTATGCATCAGAGTTGTCACGTCAACTTTTATGACCTGAACAACTATGCATCAACTTGATAGGAGTTGTCACTTCGACTTTTATTTACTACTCAGTGCATATCTGGAGGTTTTAAGCAAAGTTCAAATCCGCTTGGAAATTTAATTTAATTTTTCCGCTTACAAATATAATTCAATTTGACAACATATTTAATTTTATTTTTTATCTTACATATTTCATTTAATTTAATTGGAGAAATTTGACCAATTTAATTTGAAGTTAATTATGTATTGATTTAAGTCGGTGTTGTTCTTATCTGTAACACTTTCAAGTTCTGTACATCGAAAAACCCATTCATTCTAACTCTACTACAAATTAATCTTCAATACATTCTAACTGTATAATATTTCATCTTCAACGTTTATGAATCTATTTGGGGCTGCATAGGATGGCTTTTTAAACACGAAGGGTCTAATTGTTTTGTTATTTTGTTCTGACACCCCCTTAAAATTTTTATGAATTACATAATTCACATGGGCACAGTAGGTATGGTACGATAATAAATTGTAGCTCGGCGCAGTGATACGTCCAACATTTCTCAGTGATGCTCGCCAGTGACTTGAACAGACGTAATAATTTGGATGCTTTGTTTTTTCCTCAGATGTGATGTGACTTTGTGTAGCGATGCAGTGATGCATGTGACTTTGTGCAGTGATACAGTGATGCATGTGACTTTGTGCAGTGATGCAGTGATGCATGTCACTTTATGCAGTGATGCAGTAATGCATGTGACTTTCTGACTTTGCCATGCTCGTATACTTTGTGACTTTTTTCCTCATATTACGTGATGCATGTGACTTTGTGCAGCGCAACTTGAATGCTTTGTTTTTTCCTCACATTTCAGAATTCATCTAAGTCACATTAATACGACCACATGGCAATAGTGTTGATAAACAATTATGTGATGGACTGAAAGAGTGAAGTGTAATTTACCGAATATAAAAAGAAGCAGAAAATGCAAAGAGGAGAAAATGGGATGACTGTGAAGTTCATTAGGTGAAAATAAGATAAAATATAGGCTGCAAAGTTCCAATCATGTTTACATATTAGGTGAACATTTTATTATTTTGGTGAAAAAAACAACGATAGTTATGCAGGTCGAAGTGAGTTGAACGGTTGTGTATTTACTTGCACTCTGTTTCATAGTTGTTTATGAACAATATTACTTTAAAACAAAGAAATTTAAAGCCGCTGTTTCATTTTATGATTTCATTTATAATTTTTTGAAAACACCAATTTGTACTGAAATCGTCAATTCCAAGTGACTACTTACTGTATTAAAAAAGTAAGCATGAAAAAATAGTTTCATGCAGCGATGTGACAACTCATTGCATTTTGTTTTATTTGACAACTCACTGCTCGAATATGAAGGGATTGCATTGTGATCCTCTGGCCTACAATTATGATTTTATCTGACAACCACGTCCGTGACTACATCACAGGTACACAAAGTCACGGGTACTCAAAATTGCATGAAATGAATAATTTTCTTGATCATGGACCTTAGGCTCCTATCTATCATGAATCATGCAAGACACAACTTCAATTCACAAATGAGAGGATGAAATTTCTACCTTATGTCTTGAATTCAAGGTATACAAGCTCAAATAATGCAAGACTCCTTCAATCTCCTAAGCCTCCAAGCCAATTTAGTTGAAAACAAGTTTTTTCCTCTCCCTCACTCTCTCTAGTCGGTTAAGCTCAAGGAAATGGGTTGATGAAGTGTTGTAATGCTAGCATATACGTAACCGGCCAGTAATCCGAGATTACCGAAGGCCTACTTAACAGTAAAACAGTAATTAAAAGATGTCCAATGAGCTGTGACAGTCTGTATGCAAAAAGACTTTTTTAAAACATATTCACATTCAGGACAAAACAGTACTATACATACGTCATATACAATCATTTAGGTTAGGGACCAAGTCCCTACCATAACAGTACAGTAACAGTCTATACAATCTATACAAAACGGAAACAAAAATGGAGAATCTAAAACACCCCAAAGCAGCCTTAGCTTGGCAGCACTTGGAACCACTCAGTGAGGCACGATGGTTGACTTGACAAAACAAGAGCTAATCCGACGCTCCTAACTCCGGTCCGGTGCCTGAACACCTACATATATATATATATATATATAAACAGTAAGCTAAAGCCCAGTGAATAACATATACGTAAAGAGGTTAAGAATGAATGCCTTTTCAGTATTGAAAACAGTCATTTATCAGTATATTAGTCATTTAGTTTGTGGCTCATAATTCATGCCATAACAGTCATTCCGAAACTATAATAGTCATATGTGGTACATCCAATAGCAAAACAGTGCAGTAGGTCTTAACAGACCGAGCAGTCAATGATGGCCATCATATCAGTAAACAGTAGTGGTTCCAAACATGGGAACCGACAGAGATCTCTACAACAGTAGCAGTAACAGTTCAGTAACAGTAAATTGCTATGGATGCCACGAATATAGTTTACAAATAGGACAAATATTCATTCAATAAACAGTGTCATTTCATAAAGCAGTACAGTCATTTGTTCATAAAATAATCTCAATTGAACATATCTTTACAACATTGTTACTCACAGAGCACTGGGCTATAAGCAGCTAGAGCGTCCTCGGATGCCAACCCTACAATTATAGAACGAACACACACTAAGCTACACAGTTGGGAAATAATAACTTAATCCCTAATTTGCCTTGGTGTGGTTCTACATCAATATCCTCATTAAGATGCCTTAAACTAGGCCTAGGAGTGCCTAGGATGGAATGAGGATGCAAAGATGCACTTTAAAATACTTTTCAAAATTTTTAGAAAACAGGGGTCTCGCTCGAGCGTGGCTTTTTACGCTCGAGCAGACATGTAGACAAAGGATCTCCACTCGAGCGTGACTTCCGTCGCTCGAGCGGACTATAAGCTACAGTAAAAGTACTGGATGCACAAAAATCACGCTCGACGGGCGCTCGATCCACGCTCGAGCGTGAGACACAAGTCCTCGCTCGAGCGTGAACTCTCTCGCTCGAGCGGATTGTAAACATATACAAAGTACTAGATACACGCATTTCACACTCGAGCGCCACTTTCCTCGCTCGAGCGGACTGCATGAACACAAGGCGTACGCTCGAGCGTGGAGTTCTTCGCTCGAGTGTGAGTCCAAAATCTGTAATTTCCAGATTCGAACCTCAAGCTCAGAACTCAACTTTAATGCATCAAAACTCTACCTCTTGGGCCTATTTTCTGGAAAAACACTTTAAACCCATAATACAACATGTTTTGAAGATCAATTTGAGAAATCAAAGGCCAAAGGTAGTTCAATTAAAATACAATTTCATCAAAACTTCAAGAACATGATAAACATGCAACATGCATGAATTTAATCAACTTCAAAGCTTCCAAAGCATGATCAAATGAGTTAATCCACTCCTAAACATGATGAATTCATGGACTATAACCCAAATATGGACATGCATGCAATAATTTCCATGAAAACAACTCTAAATTTCAAGAGATGCACATGCATGCATGATACAAGCTTCAATTCAACAATTTAAGACCAATTCTAGACTTAGATCACTAAAATTCCATGAATCATGCAAGATATAACTTCAATTCACAAATGAAAGGATGAAATTTCTACCTTATGTCTTGAATTCAAGGTATACAAGCTCAAATAATGCAAGACTCCTTCAATCTCCTAAGCCTCCAAGCCAATTTAGTTGAAAACAAGTTTTTTCCTCTCCCTCACTCTCTCTAGTCGGTTAAGCTCAAGGAAATGGGTTGATGAAGTGTTGTAATGCTAGCATATAGAGATCAAATAAAAGGCTCATGAAAGTCCACTAAGTGGCATTCTCATAAATAAGTTCAACTCTTATAAATTAGCATTATTTAATCTAATTTAAACATACCAAATCACATTTCAACTAAATATATCATAAAATTACATAAATTCCAATTAGCATAAAACACTAATCAATTTCAGATTCGGCCGCCGATAAGGCCTTCAATTTGCAGTTTAAAACATAAAACACGAACAGATAATTTAACAGTCAAACAGATAGACATGCATTTAAACTAATACACTCAATCAATCAGTTCAGAATTTTCATCAATCAGTCAGTCAACATGCTTAATCATAGATTAGCACTAATCAGTGGTGAGGGTTGTCACAATAACAATAGTAATATATCTACAATTACTATTATTATTTGTCTGTTTATTTTATGAACAATGTCTTCAAGAGGTGCAGAAAGTTCACGCCGGCAAAGAAATCCGAAAGTGTGGCTGCTACCTCCATTTACTTATGACTACAAGAGCGAAAAGTACTCGAGTCCAAAGGATTATTATGCTGGTATCCGAGCAGAATGGGCGTTCAGGGTAACGGAGCAAGAAGGATTGTTTAATGATCTATGTAACTTTGGGGCACCGGTACCTCCTCGTCGTTCATTGACCATGGCTAGACGAAATATGAGTGACTATGAAAAAGCAGTTAGTAGAATTAAGAAGGAGAACAACAGAATGTTGATGCGGAGATGTCGACATTTCATGCTTCAGCTAGCCACCAAAATGGCAGAAGCAAACAACAGAGATTTGACAGTGATTGAGCGAAATAATGTCTTAAACAATGAAAAATATCTCTCTGACTACTACATGTCAGATGAGGAATGAGAAATCAAACACTTTTATCTTTCATATACGTTTGTATGTTGTGTCGTATCTTCGTTACTGGAGTGTAAGACAATGTTGTTGTTCATCTAACGTACGGATGTATTTCAAGTATTTGTTTTATGAACCTGAAGTTTATGAAATAACTACATTTATAACTACACATTTATTAGTTCATGACTTTCCTTATTGAATTGCAATGAGTTAATGAATGTTCTGGATTAATGAATGGATTAGTGTATGTTGAATTATGTGAATACTTAAAACACATAAAACAGAATAGGTAGCTCGGTGAAAAGCTTCCCTTAACTTGGGCTCGTGAAATAAGGATCCTCTACGTAAAGAATTTCAATCTCCATCAGGAAAGAAGAAAGAGTCGTTTTCCAATTCCTGGAGGTCCAGTCAAAATGATGACTGTGGTAAGGAATGGGGGGTTGACAGAAAACTAAACTTCGGGGGCTGGACAAACAAGCTCAAAGCCAAGTGGTTAGTCCTGTTGGGGGACTAATAAAGTTCAGACAAACGAACTACCGCCTTCAACAACACATAAAACAGAACAGGTAGCTCGGTGAAAAGCTTCCCTTAAATAGGGCTCGTGAAATAGAGATCATCTACGTAAAGAATTTCAATCTCCATCAAGAAATAAGAAAGAGTCGCCTTCCAATTCCTGGAAGTCTAGTCAAAATGATGACTCTGGTAAGGAATGGAGGGTTGATAGAAAACTAAACTTGGGGGGCTGGACAAACAAGCTCAAAGCCAAGTGGTTGGTCCAGTTACGGGACTAAGTTTAAAACCCAATTGGTTTTACTTGATTTGCTTGTCAAAATCACTATTTACAATTAATTATACCCAAACAGATTGTTTTCTGCACCTTTTTAAAGAAATTGACGATTCTCTTAGTATAGAATAGCAATCAACGCAAGGCCAAAAATGTAAGAAACTAGACTTGTAACTAGTTCTAATGACGCTGATTTGATATTTTTCAGATTTATACCCAAAAAGAACAACGCTTTTGAAATTATTGTGTAACACCAGTTTTCTAGACAGATTTGAATGCACCAGTTTTCTGGATAGATTTGAATGCACCATGATATTCACAAACATTGGTGGCCAAGTACTCCTACCTAATCCACGTTTCACTCACAAGATCCACCATTATTTTAAAGTTTATTTCAAAAGTTGAGAATGTAAGGGTGTGTTTGGTTTGTGTTTGTAGAGTAGTTTTTGAGATAAAAAGTACGAAAACTTTTTTGGTTTGTCTTTTTTCAGAAATGATTTTGGAAAATTATTTTGGGGAGAGAGTTTTAAAAAAAGTGATTGATTTGATGTGTATGAGAGAGAGAGTGATTTTGAAAAGTAGGTAATCAAACAAAATTTTGAGATTATTTTTTGGAAAAATTTGTTTGGTTTGGTTACTCTTGAAAATTTGTTTGTAGATAATTTTTCCCAAAAAAATTTCTGAAAAACAAACAAAACAAGGCCTAAATGTTTCCCAAAATATTACAAATTGAATATTCAAAAGTTGATTTTAAAATAATTCCAAATGACAACAAAAATTCAAATAGTCATACTTTTCAATGAAATACAAATAGTTGGTCGTAACAACGAATGATGCATAGCTAAGTGAAACACAACATTGCCTACATAAGCTTCATTTTTTATTACAGTGGTAATTCATAAAGTCACATGGCAACAGTGAATTCACTGATTTACCTTACAGTGAGCATGCCCTTATTTTGTCCGTATATGCAGATGGATTGTCAAGTCATGTGACTTGGTGCACAGGCTTTGGTTTTCTCGATTTTTTGCTCGATTTTTTTATTACAGTGACAACTCATCTCTTATTGATATATGTGGGATTCTCAATTCAGAAAGTTACATGGCAACAGTGAATTCACTGATTTACCTTACAATAAGTATGCCCTTATTTTGTCTATATATGCAGATGGATTGTCAAGTCATGTGACTTGGTGCACAGGCTTTGGTTTTCTCGATTTTTGCTCGATTTTTTTATTACAGTGACAACTCATCTTTTATTGATATATGTGGGATTCTCAATTCAGAAAGTCACATGGCAACAGTGAATTCACTAATTTACCTTACAATGAGCATGCCCTTATTTTGTCGGTATATGCAGATGGATTGTCAAGTCACGTTACTTGGTACACAGTATTTGTTTTTCTCTATTTTTTCATTCTAGTGACAACTCATACCTTGTTCGTATATGTGGGATTGTCAGGCAGAGGCATATTTCTAAAGCCGTTCATAACCAACTATATAAACGACTAAAGGTGAAGACACAACCTTACAACTCATTTCGCCCTACGAAATTATCATTCATTTGTTTTCAAAAATTAGCATGGCTACACGATTCATGGGAGGGAGTGAGAATCGCAGAGGTGGTAGGAACTTGTAAAGGGGTGACAGTTCATGACGAGGAGTGGGAAGGGGACGTGGCGATGCTAAAGACGATTCATGGGAGGGAGTGGGAATACCTATTTTAGATTATGCTTGTGGTTATCGTGATAGGTTTGGGAAGCGACATTTTTTGATGCCCAAGCATTATCCAGTTCAAGGAGGTTCATGTATGGATCTATCAGATAACCAAACAGGATATGGTTTAGCAGACGCTAGACTTCTGAAGTGGCCCGCACTATTTATAGAGCGAGTGCAAATGGAAAGATTATGCTGGGAAAATCGACTGAAGGTGCCAAAAGCACGTCCTTTTGAGATCCAAAAGGAAGATCCTGATAATGTTAATCGACTATGTGAAAGACTACAACGTGAGATTTCTCAAATGCGTCATAGGTTAGCCCGCGATATGCAGCTATACATAGTTAAGGAGGATGCCCAGAAGAACAGAACATAACCAAATGTTGCGGCTATCAAGGGTATCATGGAGGATCCTGAACTTGTCTCTGACGCTGAGCTTTCGGATTATTCAGACTCTGAGCCACCTGCCGATTTAAGCGCAAATTAGGTGTTAATGTCTACACTTCGGCAATATTAGGTCATGCATTAATATGTAATGTCTGTGTTAGACTAAGTGTTTCCGTAATGCGTTAGTCAGATTGTCTGCCTAATATTTGTTTGTCTAATTATTATGTTTATGTATTGTGTGTTCAGTTCAGGGTGTCTAGGATGTATGTATTGTGTGTTCAGTTCATGGTGTCCAGAATGTATTTTTGTGGCTTCTTTTAGAGTTTGTGCATGTGTAATGGTGTAATTGCTTGAGGTAGATTTGACAAATCCATAAGGTCAACAACTTGGTTGGGGTTTCGGCCGTACACAGGCCTCGTTTGGGAACAGGCTAATTTAGTAACTTTTTGGCTATTTGGCTAAAATATGAGCTAAAAAAAACTAGTATGTTTGGGATGACTTTTTGACTTTTTACGAAAAGATGTGCAAAAAGTAGAGAGAAAAGAGAATTTTTGACTTTTTGGCTAATTTAGTAACTTTTTGACTTTTTGGCTAAAAATGAGAGTTCCCAAACGAGGCCTTAGTAAATTAGTGACTTCGTATATTATGTATTAAGTTTTATTACAAAAATGTTGACAAAATTTATTTTAGGAGAAATACACATTCTCTTAACTTGTTCATCTTCTCAATCGTGAGAACCCAATAATGTAACCATTATTTATTGAATATAACAAATAACGTTCTCATTCTTACAAAAAACTACACTACCAATTTTCGGCCCCAAACAGTGAAAGCGCTTTCAATGTTCATCAAATTTTCAGCCCCAAACAGTGAAAGCGTGATTTGTAATAGCGCTTTAGCCTAGTTTGAGAATTTCGTCCAAACTAGGCCTAGTTTGGAAATTAAGATGATGAATTGGCTTAATATGGGAAAGGTCCCGAAATATAGTGCACATTAAAAAAATAAATAAATATTTAAAACATAAAATATTTATTCCCACCCTAGGGTGGGTTTTGAAAAGACTTTGAAATTTTGGAAATTTTTGAAAAGTGATTTTGGAACTTTTTTTCAAAAAATTTGAACTAAATAAAATTTTAAAAAAATTTCTCAAAAATTATATCTTGAGATACAAACCAAACAAGCCCTAGGTTTGAGTTTTCTGAATTAAATTTTTTGAAAACTGAGTTTTTTGTTTTTAGTGAATATTTTTAAAATTTGAAGCATTTTTTTTTTACTTTTTTAGATGCATTTTACTTAGATATGTCTAAAAAATAAAATATTTGTAAAAAAAATTTAAAAAAATTAATAAATATACAAAAATATGAAAATGTACTGAATTTTCGTTTTTTTTTTATTTATATTTTTGGTATTTAGTGTATTTATGCTAGGTATGTTTAAAAACTTAAAATATTAAAAAATTCAACAAAAACAAAAAAATACGAAAAATAAGAAAATAGAATTTTCTAAAAAATGTTTTGGAAATTAAGATGATAAATTGGCTTAATATGGGAAAAGTTAATATTTTGATGTAAAGATGAGGACACCAAAAGTTATTAAAATTAAAAATAGATATTTAATTTTTTTTTTTTTTTTTTGATCTTTCTTTCCAGTTCTCTCTCAATTTCTTTTTATTTCTTTCATTTTTCTTTTTTCATGATATATAATAAAGTTATTAAAATTAAAAATAGATATTTAACATTTGTCCTCCTCTTTGAATTTTAAACTTATATTTTTATGAATTTTTTTTCATAGAAACCGCCATATAAAAATCTACATGTTTATAATGTGATTTTTTTATTTGAAAGTTTTATTGATGGAAACATGTAGACATTATGATGTGAAATTTTTCAATTTTTTATTATAAAATAAGATAAGATTGATTCATCACAATTAATTCTTCACTTTTTTTTTTCAGTTCTTTCTCTCAATTTTTTGGACTGAAACTTTTTCTTTCTCATCTTTTGATGTAAACTGTCCATTCAAACTTTTTATTTTGATATTTAACATTTGTCCTCCTCTTTGAATTTTAAACTTATATTTTTATGAATTTTTTTTCATAGAAACTGCCATATAAAAATCTACATGTTTATAATGTGATTTTTTTTTTTTGGAAAGTTTTATTGATGGAAACATGTAGACATTATGATGTGAAATTTTTCAATTTTTCTTTTTATTTTTTTTTTGATGGATGAACCAATTCTCTCTCTTAAAGTCTTTATTTGTTATTTGGGTTCTAGAGTTGTGTTTATATATCAATTGTGATGAATTAATTCTTCACTTTTTTTTTCAGTTCTTTCTCTCAATTTTTTGGACTGAAACTTTTTCTTTCTCAATTTCTTTTTATTTTATTTATTGTATTTTTTATTATAAAATATCAATTGTGATGAATCAATTCTCCACTATTTTTTCCATTTCTTTCTCTCAATTTTTTTTGACTCAATTTTTTTTTTCTCTTTCTCAATTTCTTTTTAATTTATTATATTTTTTATTATGATATATCAATTTTGATTGACCAATTCTCCTTCTCTCAAACTCTTATTTGTGTTTGATATGTATTACTAGCTAAAGCTTTTTCTCCAATTTTCTCTCAATAAGAAGTTATATTATAAGATAAGGAAATTTTAAAATATTTTAAAATTAACAACAGAAAACATATAGGATAACTACAAGATTATGCACGAGTAACAAATAATTTTCAATTTATTTGTTATATCAGATAAGGTTCAATTTATTTGTTTATTTTTTTATACTTATTGATTAACAAATTATTTGTAGATAATAAGAAGGTTTCAACAAATATTAAAATTGAAAAAATAATAATTTAAGATACCTTGAAAAATTATGTATGAGTGTAGTTTTAAATTTGATTCAGCAAATAAAAAATAAATTTATAGATAACAAGGAGGACACCAAAAGTTATTAAAATTAAAATTTCAATTTATTTGTTATATCAGATAAGGTTCAATTTATTTGTTTATTTTTTATACTTATTGATTAACAAATTATTTGTAGATAATAAGAAGGTTTCAACAAATATTAAAATTGAAAAAATAATAATTTAAGATACCTTGAAAAATTATGTATGAGTGTAGTTTTAAATTTGATTCAGCAAATAAAAAATAAATTTATAGATAACAAGGAGGACACCAAAAGTTATTAAAATTAAAATTTCAATTTATTTGTTATATCAGATAAGGTTCAATTTATTTGTTTATTTTTTTTGTATATTTTTAAAAGATTTGTGTATATTATATTGTTCATATTTTTGTTTGAAATATATACCAAGTAAATGTTATATTACACATAGTTATAAATATTTAACTTGCATTACATTACACTTATAATTCATATGTATATTATTATTAAAAAATATGAAGTATATAATATATAATAAAGATGAGGACACCAATTTATTATAACTGTCCAAGTTTCTCATAATTTTATGAATTCATAATGTATATATATATATATTTTTGGTGGTGAAAATTAGGAAATATTGTATATTTTTAAAAGATTTGTGTATATTATATTGTTCATATTTTTGTTTGAAATATATACCAAGTAAATGTTATATTACACATAGTTATAAATATTTAACTTGCATTACATTACACTTATAATTCATATGTATATTATTATTAAAAAATATGAAGTATATAATATATAATAAAGATGAGGACACCAATTTATTATAACTGTCCAAGTTTCTCATAATTTTATGAATTCATAATGTATATATATATATATATTTTTTTTTTTGGTGGTGAAAATTAGGAAATATTGTATATTTTTAAAAGATTTGTGTATATTATATTGTTCATATTTTTGTTTGAAATATATACCAAGTAAATGTTATATTACACATAGTTATAAATATTTAACTTGCATTACATTACACTTATAATTCATGGGGAACTTACTGATAAGTCTCATGTACCAAGTTCAAAACCCAGCTAATCCCAAAACAAAATACTTACACCAATTAGTCCAATACATTTTTAATTGTTACCAAAAAATCCTTTTTTTTTTTTTAATTTACAGACACTGTTCACATCTTACTACCGTAGGACTTCCAAAAATGGGCGGGCCAGCAAATAACCCCATCAGGGACGGCCTGCTGGACTAGACCAATTTTCAACCACTTTAATACCCTTACTTGAGTGATAGGCTTGCGTTACCAAGCCTGGCTTGCGTATGTTCCTTAATTTTCTGGAGTAATTCCTGCTTAGGTTTCTGATCATCCATTTTAATCCACCATTTATACAAGAAAACACGTTTTAATCTGGGAACTTTATTCTGAAAATCACATTGAAAATCCCATTTCCATATCCAGGGAATGCCAAAGCGAATAACAAAATGAATAAGGCATTTGGACATAGAAATGTCTTTATTTACTGGAAGGTGACTGAAAGCTGCTTGCCATTCGTTAAATGCAATACGAACATGTTCTGGAAAGGCGTCAAGTTGGAGGACAAACTTATCCCACCAAATGAGAAACCAGTTGGGGAGATCATTTTTGAGAACGTCAGGGAGGACACGAAAAAACCAAGAATGGCTACGTGGGGGATTCATATAATAAAATGCTTGAGAAAAAGCATCGATATAGTCCCAATAGCTGTAACGTGATTCCTTAGAACGGATATCAAGAGTTCGAGTAACATGGGGATGCATACCCCAAGCCTGGATGAGCACAATATTCTGGATAGTAGCTTTACTGTAATTAATAGGACTAGCAGTCCTATTAGGATCGGCTAAATGATGCTGGAATTGTACCGAGGCAAGTTCAGTGAGAATTTGCTCGTACACATATCTGTATTGATCAAAACGCGGGGGAGCGTTTTGAGTGGCGAGATAACGGCGTTTGATCTCCCACGGATCAACCATCCACTGGATATCAGAAGAATCAATGTAAAGAACAGTTTCTTCACTGATAGTATTCTGGATATAAGCTGTTTCTGGAGTAAGAAGGACATCTTTAGCAGACTTGCTAGAAGATTCCCCTAGAGTACTGGAATGGCCAAATAATGGCGGAAATTCTGTATGATAGGGGTTAGAACCCCGTCCACGGCCCCGACGGGCGGAGCCTCGACTTCTACCCTGCATATGATTTCTGCAAATATTCACGAGTGAGAAAATCTGGAAGAGAATTAGTTTCTCCTTTAATATATTCAATATCAAAATCAAAGACTGAAAGAGTGGCTTGCCAAGTAGCAAAAATTTGTTTTTGAGCTAAATTGGCAACATCTTTTTGAAATATTTGTTTGGCAGCAGAATAATCAACACGAATTAAAAAATGTTGATTTAATAAATCATCCTGAAATTTTAAAACACATTTAATGATGGCTAAACATTCTTTTTTAATTGTGGGATATCGTTTAGCAGCATCATGCCAAATACCAGAATGGAAACGTAAAAGTTCTTCTTTATCAGTATTTGGATTAAATTGTTTTAATATACCACCAAAACCTAAATCTGAGGCATCAGTTTCAACAATCTTTTTCCAATCTGGATGAGGTAAGCATAAACAAGGTAGAGTTTGAACTCTAGCTTTTATTTTCTTAACAGCAGCAGTATGTTCTGGACTCCAAACAGGAGGGTTCTTACGAAGGCGAGTGTATAAGATAGCTGCATCAGTAGCAAGATTAGGGTAATAATCATGTATATAATTTAAACTACCCAAAAATCGCTGTAACTGTGTTTTATCTTTTATTTCATCTGGAAATTTAGAAGCAAATTCCATACTTCGATTAATAGGAATAATAGTGCCATTATGAATATTATGTCCTAAAAATCTGACAGTTGTCTGGAAAAGTTGCATTTTAGGAGCAGAAACAACAAGACCATTTCTGGAAATAACATGCTTAAAAATATTAAGATGTTTCATATGTTGGTCTATAGAAGATGAAAAAATTAGGACATCATCTATATAACATATGGCAAATTCTGTATAAGGATTAAAAATATCATTCATAATATGCTGAAATTCAGATGGTGCATATTTTAATCCAAATGGCATGACATTCCATTCGTAATGCCCAAAGGGTACTGTAAAAGCAGTTTTATAACGGTCATTTTCTACAATTTGAACCTGCCAATATCCTGACTTCATATCAAATTTAGAAAAAATGACTGCATCCTATAATCTATCCAATAAATCTTTTTTGTTTGGTACTGGATACCTAATCCACTGTAAAACTTCATTCAAAGGTTTGTAATTGATTACTAACCTAGGAACACCACGTTCAATTTCGGCATTTTTATTGACATAGAAAGCAGTACAACTCCAAGGAGATCTACTGGGTCTAATCAATTTTTTCTGGAGAAGAGTATTAATTTCATTTTTGCAAAGTTCCATATACTCTTTTTTCATTTGACTGGGACGAGCTTTTGTAGGAATTTTCTTTTCATTAAAAGTAGGCTCATAGGGCAATGAAACCATGTGTTTCTTGCGATCCCAAAAAGCATTAGGGACATCACTGCAAATTTCTTCCTGGAATTCTTTTTCAAGTAATTTAATCTTTTGCTGAAAAGAGGATTGCTGTAATCTTTGTTCTGTAGTTAAAAAACTAACTTCCTTCTGGAGAAAATTAATTTGGTTTTGTTTGGAAGAAACTAAATCAGTAATTTGATCTAATTCTTTTGTGTAAGGAGAAGTGATAAATTCAAAAACAATGTTTTGATTATCAAGAGTTGTATGAATACCTATGGTGTCAATTTTGGTAATAGGCATTAAAAGATTCAGAAATGGAGTACCAAGAATTATGTTTTGCGCCATATTTTTAATTAAAACAAAAGAGGTTTTTAAACATAATCCTTGATTGCAAATTAAGACTTCTGGAAGTTTGTAATCAATATACAAACTGTTACCACTGGCACTGGTAAGTGACTGGCTTGTTTTCTGAAAGTACTTGGTAGGGACCAAGCCTTCTTGTATGCAATTCATATCTGCACCACTATCAACCAAAGCAATTGCATCTCTGATTATATAATCGGGTTGAATCATGAATGTGATACGAATATACCATTTTTGAAATGTTATTCTATTTAATAACATTAAATATTCTGGATCATTTTCAGACACTTCATTTTTGGCTTTATCCTGTAATTGATTATTAATCTTTTTAATCTGTGACTGAACCATAAGGTTTGAATTCTGTAAATGTTTGATTTCTACTTTTAAAGCATTAATTTCCATTTTTAGTTCTTGAACTGTAATGTGTTTTTCTGTACTGGAAGTTATTACTTGACTACGATTAAAAACTTCTTTCATGCTATAATGTTTAGGGGGAAGTACTTCTTCTTTCTTCTGATTATAGCACATTTCAAGAAATTTTAATCTTGTAGCTGGATCTTTAATGCTATCAGCAATTTCTAAAAGATTTTGTTCGGAATCGATAAGGACATTAATACTGGGACCAATATTAAGTCCATTCATTTCAACAATAGCTTTCCAATAATTTGCTTCATCAGAAACTTGGTTAACTGAAGATTTACATGGGCAAAGTTCTTTTTCTGGATTATCATCAGATTCTGGTTCTGAACTATCTGAATAAATAGCTGCTAGTTCATTATCAGAAGGGCCTGATGATGAACTGGAGTCAGATATTAATTGTAATATTTTTTGTTGTACATCATCATCTAATGCTAATTCATTAAGTTTAGATTGAATCTTAACACGGCATTTATTAGCATAGTGACCTATCTGTCCACATTTGTAACATTTAACACTGGATTTGTTTTTCTGAAAAGACTTTCCTTTAGACTTAGATTTATATCTAGGTTTAGAAGTCTGAGGTTGTGTCTGGATCTTAGATTTGGAATACTTTCTATGTTTTTTATAAGGTTTAGAATAATGTTTGTTTTTTCTTTGCTTATGAGGGTATTGAAGTGGAGGATCATAAGCAAATTGTTCACAAAATTCTCCTAACTCTTTTCTTCCTATAATATGCTGCTGCTTAAGTTGTTGCTGGAGTTTAAGGTCGTTACAAAGTGCAAGACCTTCAGAAGTGACCAGACTGATGAGTTGGCCATAGGTATACTGGTAATAAGGTATGTTGATAGATCGATGGAGATCTCGTAATTTCTTACGGACTCTTTCAGCAAAGAGAGTTGGAAGACCGTCTAAGAATTTAGCTTTCCAATGGTCAGCGCCACCATCAGCTCTTTGCATAACTTTCATTAGGAAAACATCTTTATACCATCGAAAATGGGACAAAGATGGACATCTGAGCTTCATTAACAGTTCCCTGTTACGGTCAGATATTCCTGTAGCTTGGCCAATAAAATGGGTGATAATTGTATTGATAAGAGTGTAAACAGCATCTTCTTCCTCTCTTTCAATACGAGCTGTAGCAGGATCAGTACAAGAACTAGTAGGATCAATTTCAACAACGGTACGGGTGGAGGAAAGGATCTCATTACATTGGTTAACAGTAAGGATATTATTTTATTTTTTTTTGTGATCTTTCTTTCCAGTTCTCTCTCAATTTCTTTTTATTTCTTTCTTTTTTCTTTTTTCATGATATATAATAAAGTTATTAAAATTAAAAATAGATATTTAATTTTTTTTCATGATGTTTCTCATAATTTTATGAATTCATAATGTATATATATATATATATATATATTTTTGGTGGTGAAAATTAGGAAATATTGTATATTTTTAAAAGATTTGTGTATATTATATTGTTCATATTTTTGTTTGAAATATATACCAAGTAAATGTTATATTACACATAGTTATAAATATTTAACTTGCATTACATTACACTTATAATTCATGGGGAACTTACTGATAAGTCTCATATACCAAGTTCAAAACCCAGCTAATCCCAAAACAAAATACTTACACCAATTAGTCCAATACATTTTTAATTGTTACCAAAAAATCCTCTTTTTTTTTTTAATTTACAGACACTGTTCACATCTTACTACCGTAGGACTTCCAAAAATGGGCGGGCCAGCAAATAACCCCATCAGGGACGGCCTGCTGGACTAGACCAATTTTCAACCACTTTAATACCCTCACTTGAGTGATAGGCTTGCGTTACCAAGCCCGGCGACATTAGCCTCTTTGGTGGCTCTTTAAATGGCGCGAAACTATGTTCTAATACTTCGATGTGGGAATAGAACAAGTTAAGATGTCAACTGCTCTCCAATCTCTCTTTCAACTTACTCTTGTGCACGTGCAGTCCCTAAAGCAATCTTGACACGTGTGTTCCAGGTCAATGGCTTGCTAAATTCATCTGAGAGATGGAGGAAGTCATAAAGAGAACCATTTTTATGGAACTCATATACCAGCAGGTGCTGTCCATGCTCTGAACAATAACCAACAAGCTCTGTTATATTTGGATGCCGCAACCGGGATACGTCTGAAACTATATCCATAAAATCTTCAGACAAGTGATTTGGAAGAGCAGATGAATTTATTTTCTTCACAGCAAGAACCTGTAATATCATCAAAAGACATAAAAGGTGAAATCATTAAACAAATGATTTGACCACTGGGTGAAAAATGAGGAAAGGTCAAAGAAACCCAAAAAAATGGTTCATTCAAACTGTTTTTGTTCAGATGCCCATCGGGAATTGTGGACAATAAAGAAATAAGGGAAGGGGCATTGTATAGTATTATGGAAGCCACTCTAGTGAATTTATTTTTCATTTGAAAATCTCCATACATAATTATGACTGGAAGTGTAATAGAATAAAAGATGTAGAAATTCGAGAACAAAAATCATGTGCCTCATATTCCATTCCTTCAAAACTTATTCGAGAACAAAAATGCTTAAAATGTCTCTCCTGATTGAGATGTTCTAAGAGAAGGAAGGGCAAAATAGCTAGCATGATGGTTGTTGGAGAAGTGAAAATGAGAGGAGACTGGCTAAATTGACTGAAGATGTTCATTTAGTTAGTTTATTTGATATGTTATTAGTAACTGCTGTCTGATTTTCTAATGAAAAATGCCACGTGGTATCAGCAGTTTTTTTTACTTTTGACTCCTTAAACATTACATTAAACTTTTCTACTTTAAATGTCTCTCCTGATTGAGATGTTCTAAGAAGAAGACGAAAGGCAAAATAATCAGCATCATGGCTAGAGAAACAAATTAAGAGGAGACTAGCTGAAGCGATTAAAGATGTTCATTTAGTTAGTCTATTGGAGATGTTCTTAGCTAGCACACAATATATGATAAATGCTTTATTCTATTTATATTTAGGGGAAATTATCAAAAAGTCCTATTTACCAATCTATTACTCCATCTGGTCCCACGTTCATTCTCTTGGATTGACAAGTCCTGTTTGATATGTTTTGTGAACAATCAAGTCCCGTTTTAAATTTATGTGATGTGTGTGTGGACGGATTTAACCCTATTTTGTTTTTTCTCTACAGGTGTATATATGGGATGTATGTGTGGACGGATTTTGTGGGATACGTTTCCTCATCACGTTTGGCAATTCGGATCTGTCATTCAAAATCCCCATTACCATCATCACTGTCTTCACTCTCAGATTATCTTCACACTCCACAAGCTCCTCCATGGCCGATCTCAGCCTCGCGATCACTAATTCCACGTGATTCGCATCTCCGTTCACCGCCGCCCTCGCCGCCTCCACCACCACCAGCGCCGCCATCCTCGCCTGAACCCTAACCCCCTTCTTCTCTAATTCCCTCTCTTCTCCTCCTACCTCCGCCGCCAATCTTTCCAATTCCTCATCTGCTCCGTCGATAGATCCACCACGTACTTCTCAACGAGTTGAGAAACGACTCCTGGTTTGAACCCCGCGATCCACAGGAACGAGCGCTCCAGCGAGCTCAACCAAGTCGGGGACAAAACGATGAACACATTCTGTCAAATTGCTCTCGATTTTTCGGCGTAGTATTGTTTGTAGTGAGCGGAGACTCGAGCGATTAGATCTCTAAATCTGACTTCATCTTCTTCTTCTTCGATTTGTTCTATGACGAACTAGCCAGCCATTGAAGAAGACTTGAAAGGCTTCGACATTGTCGAGTTATTAAAATGTGGGACTTCACGGGATGGACTTGCAGTATGAAGTGGGAAACCAAAATATGGTTCAGCAAATTGACGTGGGCCATCAAAAAGTGGTTCAACAAACTGATGTGGTCTACCAATTTGTGGTTATGAAAAATGAAGTGTGCTTCCCAAACGTGGCTTTCCAAAATGTTTTGACCCACCAACGTGTGGGTCACAGGATGGACTTCCAGTACGATGTGGATTGGATTCTGTGTGAACCCAACCAATGATTTGGTTCACGTCGAAACGTCACAAATGGCAATTGAAAAACAAAGTGTCAAACTGTGGGAAAGTCGAAACGTGACACAGTTACACGTATCAAATTGCTCGTTCAAACTGTGTCAAATTACTTGGTTCACAAAAAAAAAAAAAATGTGTCAACTTACTTCTTTTCACGTCACAACCCACGTCTCATGTTGTGAGTATTACACACTTACTAAATTAAAAAAAGTATTAGTGTACTTTTTCGATCAGCGTGACACACAAACATTCATTCACCTTCTCCCATACAAACCCACACCAAATGTCAATCAATAATACTAGCAGTGGCAAAATTGTCAACAAACAAATTAAGGGACCATCCAGTCACTAAGAAAACATTCAGGACCTTATGGATTACAAGTCCACAAAATAGGATTTACTAGTCAATTCCCCTTATATTTATTTGAATTGCACACGCAATGCGTGTGACAACCGCTAGTAAAGTTAAAAACACACTCTGAAATGGAACTAAAGTTTTAAAAATAGCATAGTCAGGAAATCAGCCCTCCACCAAGTAAATGTTATATTACACATAGTTATAGATATTTAGTTTGCATTACATTACACTTATAATTCATATGTATATTATTATTAAAAAATATGAACAATTTAATATATAATAAAGATGAGGACACCAATTTATTATAACTGTCCATGTTTCTCATAATTTTATGAATTCATAATGTATATATATATATATATATATATTTTTGGTGGTGAAAATTAGGAAATATTGTATATTTTTAAAAGATTTGTGTATATTATATTGTTCATATTTTTGTTTGAAATATATACCAAGTAAATGTTATATTACACATAGTTATAAATATTTAACTTGCATTACATTACACTTATAATTCATGGGGAACTTACTGATAAGTCTCATGTACCAAGTTCAAAACCCAGCTAATCCCAAAACAAAATACTTACACCAATTAGTCCAATACATTTTTAATTGTTACCAAAAAATCCTTTTTTTTTTTTTAATTTACAGACACTGTTCACATCTTACTACCGTAAGACTTCCAAAAATGGGCGGGCCAGCAAATAACCCCATCAGGGACGGCCTGTTGGACTAGACCAATTTTCAACCACTTTAATACCCTCACTTGAGTGATAGGCTTGCGTTACCAAGCCCGGCGACATTAGCCTCTTTGGTGGCTCTTTAAATGGCGCGAAACTATGTTCTAATACTTCGATGTGGGAATAGAACAAGTTAAGATGTCAACTGCTCTCCAATATCTCTTTCAACTTACTCTTGTGCACGTGCAGTCCCTAAAGCAATCTTGACACGTGTGTTCCAGGTCAATGGCTTGCTAAATTCATCTGAGAGATGGAAGAAGTCATAAAGAGAACCATTTTTATGGAACTCATATACCAGCAGGTGTTGTCCATGCTCTGAACAATAACCAACAAGCCCTGTTATATTTGGATGCCGCAACCGGGATACGTCTGAAACTATATCCATAAAATCTTCAGACAAGTGATTTGGAAGAGCAGATGAATTTATTTTCTTCACAGCAAGAACCTGCAATATCATCAAAAGACATAAAAGGTGAAATCATTAAACAAATGATTTGACCACTGGGTGAAAAATGAGGAAAGGTCAAAGAAACCCAAAAAAATGGTTCATTCAAACTGTTTTTGTTCAGATGCCCATCGGGAATTGTGGACAATAAAGAAATAAGGGAAGGGGCATTGTATAGTATTATGGAAGCCACTCTGGTGAATTTATTTTTCATTTGAAAATCTCCATACATAATTATGACTGGAAGTGTAATAGAATAGAAGATGTAGAAATTCGAGAACAAAAATCATGTGCCTCATATTCCATTGTTTCAAAAACTTATTCGAGAACAAAAATGCTTAAAACGTCTCTCCTGATTGAGATGTTCTAAGAGAAGGAGGGGCAAAATAGCTAGCATGATGGTTGTTGGAGAAGTGAAAATGAGAGGAGACTGGCTAAATTGACTGAAGATGTTCATTTAGTTAGTTTATTTGATATGTTATTAGTAACTACTGTCTGATTTTCTAATGAAAAATGTCACGTGGTATCAGCAGTTTTTTTTACTTTGACTCCTTAAACATTACATTAAACTTTTCTACTTTAAATGTCTCTCCTGATTGAGATGTTCTAAGAAGAAGACAGAAGGCAAAATAATCAACATCATGGCTAGAGAAACAAATTGAGAGGAGACTAGCTGAAGCGATTAAAGATGTTCATTTAATTAATCTATTGGAGATGTTCTTAGCTAACACACAATATATGATAAATACTTTATTCTAAATGAAACTAAAGTTTTAAAAATAGTCAGGAAATCAGCCCCCCCCCTCTCTCTCTCTCTGTAACATGATCTGGTGTTTGATCATTTTCACCATCCGCCGCTCTCAGATGCAACATTCATGATCACTGCCTTCATAGTTAACCACTGCTATCTCAGATTCGTTATCGACCCTTCACTGTTAATCACCGGTATCCGTTATCGACAAACTCATATCTGAGACCAACGACCTCAGATCGGAGATTGGAAACCTTAGATCTGTGACAGAACCTAGTGTTTGATCGTTTCCACCATCCACCGGTCTTCGATCTTACATCATTGACCACTGCCTTCATCGTTAACCACTGCCATCTCAGATCCATTACTGACGAACTCAAATCTAAGACCAACGACCTCAGATCGGAGATTAGAAACCTTGGATTTGTGAGAAGAAGGCCACTGAAGTTGCCTCGTCTCTCTCCATCCTCTCTCTCCAACACCGTTGCCATTGTTTCAGATTTAATGTAAGCAACCACCAATTTGTCTCTCTCCGTTTTCTTTCACATTTCTCTTGGTACCCAAAGATTTATTTATTTTTATTAGGATCAATTTGAATATTGAGGTTGAAATCTGAAACAAATAAGTTGTTTTAGTGTTTTAATTTACTGTTTAATTGTTTAGTAGCATATAGTAAAATTTTACTCTGTTAACATTATTTATTCAATGTTTTGATAAACTTTTTGTTTAATATTTCTACTAGTAATGATAAAATCAAACTAAGTGTGTTGGTTAGTAATGTTGACGGTGAAAATTTTAATGTTTAAAAATGCTAAATTAAGATGGTAAAATTTTACTTTCATGTATAGTCTAAAATTTTACTATCAACAAAATAATGAATTTTGAATAATTGTTTATTAGTTGTTCTAAGCCACTATTTTCACGTTAGTTTGCTAGTGTTATCATTATTGTTGTTGTTCCCATTATTATCATAATTATTGTTTCTGACTGGTATATTAGTCTCTATAGATTGTGGCTTTTTGTCTATGGAAGAATATACATGAAAGTATAACAATTCTGTTTTTATATCTCTTTCAGTGTTCTTAACAATAACTTTTGCTATTTCAGAGGTTCATACATAGTGAGATGATCAAGGATGTTTGTATTTTTGAAGGTAGCACATCAGCGATTTGTTTTTACCAAGGTACATTCTTACCTGATTTTTATCTTGTTGTAAAGTGAATGGCTTCTAGAGCTTCCCGAGTTGACAAAAAATGTCTCTCCCTTCCTTTAATTATTTTGTATATTTGTATTACTATGCATATGTTCTTAGTATTGGCTCAAAAGACAAATGAACCTTGTTTTTTCTTTTCTTATACTTTTCTTATTTTTGCACCTATAGTTTATTTGCCTTCAAATGTTCACAAGTGATGAGAAATCTTATGATGAAGAGGATGAGACCGTTGTTCATAGCATTTCAGTGATGATTGTCGAGTTCAGTTGTCAGGTGAGACATGAAGCACTCCAATTTGAAATGGCATACCTTATGTGTTTGAACTTTTGATTTTGTTAGTACACATAAGACCTTGGCTAAAAAAACTGACAAAGGAAGGGAAGAGTGACACTAATAAAGGAAGTTTGTAAATATTGAGATCACGAGGGAAAAAAAGAAATGGAAATGAAATCCAAGGCAGATAGCAAGGGAAGTTCAAAATTGTAGAAAGATAGCAAATTTACTTGGTGAAAGTAATAGAGCGTATGGTGAGGATATTGTCTGTAATGAGGGCTCAATCAAAATATTAGTGTGTTTGGTTTGAGTTTTTTGAATTAGGTTTTTTGAAAACTCAGCTTTTTGGTTTTCGTGTTTTTTTGTTTTTAGTGAATATTTTTAAAATTTTAAACATTTTTTTTACTTTTTTAGATGCACCTTACTTAGATGTATCTAAAAAGTAAAAAAATTGTGAAAAAATATTTTAAAATTTTAATAAATACATAAAAATATAAAAAATATACTGTGAATTCTCGTATTTTTTTTTTGTATTTTTGGTATTTAGTGAATTTTTAAAAGGTTTTTTCACAAGTTTTTTACTTTTTAGGCATATTTATGTTAGGTATGTCTAAAAAGTAAAAAAAAATTGCTTAAAATATTTTAAAAAATCAGTAAAAACAAAAAAACACAAAAAACAAGAAAGTAGAATTTTCTGAAAAGTGTTTTTGAAAAAACACAACCAAGCATGGTGATTAATTCTTCACAATTTTCTCTCCCACAATCCCCACAAATGAGGTGGCAACCAAAATTTTAGAAGTTGACCCACACTCCAATTGGTATAGAACTTGCATTATGTATTGCCACCTCATTTGTGGGGATTGTGGGGGAGGAAATTGTGTGGATGGAACATTTTTCTTAATTCTTTTCAAATTTTCTATATTTTACTTGGCCACTTTGCTCACAACCTTGATATCGAGGGGCTTATTTCCCTTTATTGTCTTCTTGTCTAGCCCAAAAGGAAGAAAACACAGATAAAAATTTCTTCTATTTTTTCAATTCTCCAAATTGGAAATCCACATTGATTGAGCTTAATGTAGGTTGAACCATAAATGGTGATTGCTTTTCGCATTGGTATCTATTATCATAGGGATTGTCTCAATGCTTCCCTTTTTCATGCTTGCTTTACTTGTGCCACATGTTGTGCACCTGCACTCCCTTGCTTTATTATTCTTTTCTCCCACTGGATTTTAGCATTCATGAATCTTAAAATGGAAGTTATTTGAAGCATTGGATGAGTTGGTAGGGTCCTTTTTTTCTTAACAAAGAAAGGGGAATAAAGGATTCAATATTATAGTTGTTCACATCATTTATTTAATAAAAAAAAAGGGAAAGGTTGTTATATTTGCAATAGATTGCATACACAGCATTTACGCTTCTGGAGAAAATGTTTCAAGGTATTAATGAATCATTATGCACAGAGTTTGACATATTGATTCAAAAGTAATTACGTGAACTAGTTTGCTTTTTTATACGTGGTATTGTTGGAACAATCTTCTGAGTAAATAAAATAACTTGAAATAATTCAAACAAAATAAATAAATAACATACCAAATTTATTTCGTTGAACCGAATAAATCACTTAAGACCCAAGTCGAGTGTGTGACACTCTGTCTTTAAGACAGATTCGCCCCGCTATGGTGCTTACGGTTGAGTGGCGTCTATCTCCTAGGATACAATAATCTTCACAAATTTATAGAAGCACTTCAAATAAATTTGTTCGGCGAACCAAACCTATGATCTATACTCTCTTTTATTTATTCTAAAACTAAAATGAAGGATATATGTACTTAGAGCAAAATGGACAACAATATCAAAAATCTACAGACTGAATTTTTACTATCTCTCATTCCCCCCGGACTGCAGCAAAATGAATATATATATAGGCAAAACAAAAGACCCGAATAGGTGCAAAACAGATTTGAACAGGTATAGTTCAATTTTCAACCTGTTTGAAAACAAACAAATCTAGCCATTGCTTTGAAACGTTTTCAAACAAATTGAAAAGTTGTCCACGTGGACCAAGTCAAACAACTGTAGGTAATTTATTAATTAAACTATTTCAAATATATATATATATATATTTAATATTGTCTTGGTTTACACAAACGGCTGAACAGTTCAAGACATCATGTTCACTGGTTAGCTAGTAAATCCGATAGTGTCTCACAAGGGAAGGTTCAAAGCCAAAAGCTACCTATCCTTTGCAGAATATTTTCAATTTCTGTACTCTCTGTATTTAGATCATGTTGTTGCACTTTCTCTCCGTCAAATTCCATTCATGTGGGGGATTGTTGGAAAAT
>NW_021027461.1:1785279-1796459 GCF_004153795.1 Camellia sinensis
GTGTACAATCTTTCCTTGTCCTTCAACTTTGGAAGTTGAGGAGTTGCCCATAAAGAGTTGTTCACCATTGTCCACTGTTGAATAAGATGTGAACATCTTGCACAGATATGGCATATGGCGAGTAGCACCAGTGTCCACCCACCATTCTTTAGGATTTCCGACAAGATTTGCCTCGGAAACGACTGCAGAAAGATTGATGTCATCGACACCATTGGAAATATTATCCACTTCGGTCATGTGGGCTTGAGCAGGCTTCTTGCTTGTTCTTCTTTTGCTTTTGCCTTTGCTACGACAATCTTTGGCCCGATGTTCCTCTTTGTCACAGATGTAACATTTGCCATTAAACTTGTACTTTTTATTTTCCCCTCCTTTAGAGCCTTGTGATGAACTTTCTCCAGAAGACTTTCGTTTCTTGGTTTTTGAAGCATGTTCCACCACATTTGCCTTAGACTCCATAGGATGCTTACCAGCCCACTTTTCAGAATTGCAGTTGTCCTCCTCAATTCTTAAATGCACAATTAATTCGTCCATAGAAATTTCTTTGCGCTTGTGTTTGAGGTAGTTCTTGAACACCTTTCAGCCTTTTGGTAATTTTTCAATTAAGGCTGCAACTTGGAATGATTCACTGAGAGACATTTCTTCTGCGTGAATGTCATGCAGAATGAGTTGGAAATCTTGAGCTTGGCTGATCACAGTTTTTGAATCAACCATTACAAAATCCAAGAATCTGCCAACCACAAATTTCTTTGAGCCGACATCTTCCGTTTTGTACTTTTTCTCCAACGATTCCCAAAGATCCTTTGCAGTCTTGATTGGACTGTAGACGTTGTATGATGTGTTGTCTAGTCCGTTCAAGACGTAATTCCGGCAAAGGAAATCGGCATGTTTCCAGGTATCAACCGCAGCAACCACTTGCCGGTCGGTTTCATTCTCTTTCAGGATAGGAGCATCTTCACGGAGAAAACGAGCCAGGTTCAGAGTTGTAAGATAGAACAACATTTTCTGTTGCCATCTTTTAAAGTCAGTTCCTAAGAACTTCTCTGGCTTTTTAATTATGGATCTTTGCGTAGATTAATTAATATGGAATGTTTACCTAAATTTAACATTGATTTAAAGCCATCAATTCTAATTTAATAAAACAAAATTATAATTATAATTTACACTACACAGAAAATTAAACCAAATTCACAGAATTAAATTCTATAAAAATAAAAGAAACAAGAATGTAACTTTTATTTTTCAATTAATTTGAAAATAAAATAAAATTTATTTAAACAAATTAATTCCACACAGAAAATAAATTCTGAAAAGCGGGCTAGTAAGCTTCCTATGGAATCTAAGGCAAATGTGGTGGAACATGCTTCAAAAACCAAGAAATGAAAGTCTTTTGGAGAAAGTTCATCACAAGGCTCTAAAAGGGGGGGGGGAAATAAAAAGTACAAGTTTAATGGCAAATGTTACATCTGTGACAAAGAGGGACATCGGGCCAAAGATTGCCGTAGCAAAGGCAAAAGCAAAAGAAGAACAAGCAAGAAGCCTGCTCAAGCCCATATGACCGAAGTGGATAATATTTCCAATGGTGTCGATGACATCAATCTTTCTGCAGTTGTTTCTGAGGCAAATCTTGTCGGTAATCCTAAAGAATGGTGGGTGGACACTGGTGCTACTCGCTATATCTGTGCCGACAAAAAGATGTTCACATCTTATTCTACAGTGGATAATGGTGAACAACTCTTTATGGGCAACTCCTCAACTTTCAAAGTTGAAGGACAAGGAAAGATTGTACTCAAGATGACATCTGGAAAGGAACTCACTCTCAACAATGTGCTGCATGTACCGGACATTCGCAAGAATCTTGTTTCCGGATCTTTGTTGAGTAAGAATGGGTTTAGGCTAGTATTAATAATCAAAACTAGCGTACTTTAATGACAGTCACATCTATTAATAAATGAGATCCAACAAATCATTAGATCCAATTCTTTGTTATGATCTTCACATTTCTAAATGGTCTGAAACATTAAAATGTTTCGACAAATTAATGGTATAAAAAATATACAAATTAATGGAACACTCTTAGCATTCAATTTTGATCAAATTTTAAAAACAATAAAAGTACATTAATAATCAAAACTAGCGTACTTTAATTACAGTCACATCTATTAATAAATGAGATCCAACAAATCTTTAGATCCAATTCTTTGTTATGATCTTCACATTTCTAAATGGTCTGAAACATTAAAATGTTTCGACAAATTAATGGTATAAAAAATATACAAATTAATGGAACACTCTTAGCATTCAATTTTGATCAAATTTTAAAAACAATAAAAGTACATTAATAATCAAAACTAGCGTACTTTAATTACAGTCACATCTATTAATAAATGAGATCCAACAAATCTTTAGATCCAATTCTTTGTTATGATCTTCACATTTCTAAATGGTCTGAAACATTAAAATGTTTCGACAAATTAATGGTATAAAAAATATACAAATTAATGGAACACTCTTAGCATTCAATTTTGATCAAATTTTAAAAACAATAAAAGTACATTAATAATCAAAACTAGCGTACTTTAATTACAGTCACATCTATTAATAAATGAGATCCAACAAATCTTTAGATCCAATTCTTTGTTATGATCTTCACATTTCTAAATGGTCTGAAACATTAAAATGTTTCGACAAATTAATGGTATAAAAAATATACAAATTAATGGAACACTCTTAGCATTCAATTTTGATCAAATTTTAAAAACAATAAAAGTACATTAATAATCAAAACTAGCGTACTTTAATTACAGTCACATCTATTAATAAATGAGATCCAACAAATCTTTAGATCCAATTCTTTGTTATGATCTTCACATTTCTAAATGGTCTGAAACATTAAAATGTTTCGACAAATTAATGGTATAAAAAATATACAAATTAATGGAACACTCTTAGCATTCAATTTTGATCAAATTATAAATCAGAACATTCCGAAATGCATGTAAATACTATTATTGAGTCTCGGAATGCATCATTCTTTGAACATGTATTTCCAAATAAAACTGGACAAGAAACTAGTAATAATAAGAGATCTTTTGATGCTATTACTAGTAATGATCAAGAACATGATCAAGAGCAAGAGTCAGACCAAAATGAGGAAGAAGAACCTAGGCGTAGTAAACATGCTATAACATCAAAATTTTTTGGTCCAGATTTTCTAACATTTTTGTTAGAAAATGTGCCTTTAACTTTTAAAGAGGTTATGTCCAGTCCTGAAGCTCCTTTATGGAAAGAAGCTGTCAACAGTGAAGTTGAATCCATCTTGCAAAATCACACTTGGGAATTAGTGGACTTGCCACTAGATTGTAAACTTCTTGGGTACAAGTGGATTTTCAAAAGAAAATTGAAAGCGGATGGATCAATAGACAAATACAAGGCAAGACTTGTAGTCAAAGGTTTTAGACAAAATGAAGGTCTAGATTACTTTGACACATACTCACCAGTTACTAGAATAACATCCATTAGAATGCTAATTGCCATTGCATCTCTATACAATCTAGAAATTCATCAAATGGATGTTAAAACCGCTTTCTTAAATGGTGAGTTAAATGAAGAAATTTACATGGAACAACCAGAAGGGTTTTCTGTTCCAGGAACAGAAAAGAAAGTGTGTAAATTGGTTAAATCATTATATGGTTTAAAACAAGCGCCAAAGCAATGGCATGAGAAATTTGACAAGGCAATGATGTCAAATGGATTTAAAATTAATGAGTGTGACAAATGTGTTTATATTAAAAACACTGATAAAGGTTATGTCATTGTATGTCTTTATGTAGATGATATGCTCATCATAGGTAGTAATAATGACATGATTAAAACTACCAAGAAAATGTTGAATAAACATTTTGACATAAAGGACATGGGCATTGCTGATGCAATTCTTGGTATGAAAATTACCAAAACATCAGAAGGATATGCTTTGTCACAATCTCATTACATTGAGAAAATACTTGACAAATTCAGCAAAGATGATGATCATCTTGCTAGAACTCCTGTAGATGTTAATTTGTATCTTTCTAAAAATGTACAGGAAAGTATTTCTCAATTAGAGTATGCCCAAATTATTGAAAGATTAATGTACTTGATGAACTGCACTCGCCCGGATATAGCTTATGCAGGAAGTAAATTAAGTAGATATAAGAGTAACCCGGGAGTAGAACACTGGAAAACAATTATAAGGGCTCTAAGATATCTCCGATTTACTCGTAACATTGAGCTTAATTATACTAGATATCCAACAGTACTTGAAGGATACTGTGATACAAATTGATATCGGATACTAGAGACTCGAAGATCCACTAGTGGGTATGTCTTTACTCTTGGTGGCGGCTGTATCTTGGAAATCTTCCAAACAGACCTTGTATTGCTAGGTCTACTATGGAATCTGAATTCATAGCTTTAGACAAAGCAGGGAAGAGGCAGAATGGCTTCGCCACTTCCTTGAAGATATTCTAATTTGGCAAAACCGGTGCCTGCTATAGTGCATACATTGTGATAGTCAATCAGCAATTGATAGAGCACAGAGTCATATGTATAATGGTAAAGTCACGACACATTCGTCGTCGACATAACACCGTAAGACAACTACTCTCTAATGGAATTATTTCATAGAATATGTTAAGTCTAAGACAACATAGCGGATCACTAACCAAAGGTTAGCAAGAGAGTTAGTTGAGAATTCATCGAGGGAATGGGCACTTAAGCCTATTAAATAAGAGTTACCACAACGGCACCCAACCTAGTTGACTGAGATCCAAGATCTAGGTTCAAAGGGACAACCGAGTTGTGAATGAACTCAGAAGGATCACTGGGGGAGTCTAACTCCTACCCATTTCTAATGATGAAATAGTGATGTCTGCAGCGTTTGAGGTTAAGTAAAATTTTAATGATTCTTATATCTAGGTAACCTAGTGGAGTATGGCAGGATACTCTTCATAAGCATCACCTATGTGATGTGAACTGAGCCGGTTCAATAAGATTTGTGAAGGGCTACAAGTCTTTAGAGCACTCATGAAGACCAGGTTGTTCAGGCCAAAATGAACACAATAGTGAGAACTAAACTGTGTATAATGAATATACTGTGTGAGTTCTATTGTCTTGGTTTACACAAACGGCTGAACAAGTTCAAGACATCATGTTCACTGGTTTAGCTAGTAAATCCGATAGTGTCTCACAAGGGAAGGTTCAAAGCCCAAAAGCTACCTATTCTTTGCAGAATATTTTCAATTTCTGTACTCTCTGTAATAGATCATGTTGTTGCTTTTCTCCTCCGTCAAATTCCATTCATGTGGGGGATTGTTGGAAAAATAGTTTATTATAGGCATATTTTCAGAGCCAAAATTAATTGAGTAGGTCCAAAGAGGTGAAGTGTTCCTTGCCGCGTGGCAAGTCACAACGGTGAAAGACGGAACGTCAAAACCATTTATGAGTGACTGGGAAGTTAACGTCGTTTTTCGAGTCTGACATTAATTTTTATTTGATAAAATTCATTTGAATTTTTTCAATAAAAAAATTAATTGTGGAAATTTAATTTAATTCTAAATTCAAAATTTTGGGTTCCTAGTGGTTTCTTAAAAAATTTGTAATTTTAGAATTTAATTTAATTCTAAAATTTAAATTTTAGGTTCCTTTAATGTTTCCTAAAGTTTGTACCTTTTCATTTATTATTATTTAACTATTTCAATAATTTAATATATATATATATATATATTTAATTAAGTTAATATATATATATATATATATTTGAAATAGTTTAATTAATAAAATTACCTACAGTTGTTTGACTTGGTCCACGTGGACAACTTTTCAATTTGTTTGAAAACGTTTCAGGCAATGGCTAGATTTGTTTGTTTTCAAACAGGTTGAAAATTGAACTATACCTGTTCAAATTGTTTTGCACCTATTTGGGTCTTTTGTTTTGCCTATATATATATTCATTTTGCTGCAGTCCGGGGGAATGAGAAGATAGTAAAAATTCAGTCTGTAGATTTTTGATATTGTTGTCCATTTTGCTTCTAAGTACATATATTCTTCATTTTAGTTTTAGAATAAATAAAAGAGAGTATAGATCACAGGTTTGGTTCGCCGAACAAATTTATTTGAAGTGCTTCTATAATTTGTGAAGATCATTGTATCTGGGAGATAGACGCCACTCAACCGTAAGTACCATAGGCGGGGCGAATCTGTCTTAAGGACAGAGTGTCACACACTCGACTTGGTCTTAAGTTATTTATTCGGTTCAACGAAATAAATTCGGTATGTTATTTTTATTATTTGTTTGAATTATTTCAAGTTATTTTATTTACACAGAAGATTGTTCCAACAGGTATGTGCCACATGCTATAAATGTTTGTTTTTCCACTTTTTTTTTCCCTTTCTTTTTCCCTAAATCCATTATTTATGTGCTTCTGTAAACAGAATGTTTTAAATTTTGTTCAAGTAGTAGATGAGTTTGGCAGCTGAAATCGTTGAACACCTTTTTCTGTAAATGAAGAAATGTAGAAAGGTTATTCTGTAAATTTTATTATTTGTTCATAAGGACGGTTGCTTGTTATAATAATATACATGTATGCCAAAATTTTTGCTTGGCCAAGGAACCATTGAAATGCAATCTTATTATGCTTGTCACAAGTAAGAGTTGTCATTAGCTTTTGCATATCCTTAAAATTCTGAGTTTCTATGGTGGTATTTAACTTTGGTGTTGCAAAAACTGTTTGTGGGCAGCACTGAGAAATTCATTTTGTTTATTATTAAATCATGCATTATCCTATCAAAGTAAGTGCTGATACACTTTATGTTGATTTTACTTCGCTGAATCTCTGGAAGCTCTGTTTTTGGCTTATGCAGTTGGGCCTCTGCACTGGAATTAAGAATTATACTGAGTTGAATTCACACTCTTACATACCTGATTATTGATTCTGGCCAACAATCTGTGCACAAAAGCAGGTGGATTAACCACGTGCTAAATTTCCACTTTCCTTCACGTCCATGCAGGGACAAAGGTTAGACCTCAAACAAACCTGGAGCAGCACCCTGGTCCTCGAAGAATCAGAAAGAGCGCTGGTATGTCAATAGAGTAAACTCTACATTCTTAGACATTTTACAACATTTTTTGATCTCAAATTATTGAACTTGTTTCATTTTCCACAAGGTTTATTTTGATAGTTATTTTCTTGCTTCTATGCTTTGCATGCAGTTTTCTGTTTCATGGTCATAGTCCTAATCTTTTGGAGTGATTTAGTGTTTTTGGTAGTTGAATTGTTTTTTTCCAATTCTAGTGTATTCTCCTTTGAGGTTCTGAAGACTTTTGCGCCAACGAATTATTTCGGGATGTGTGTTGTTTTGTCAACATAATTTCGAAAATAGAGTTAGATCAATTATACTTTGTTACAAACAAAATGAATTATTGTTTTTTCTCATCCAAATGCTAACCACAATCCTTCTCTCTTTTCCCAGCAAAATGAACTGATTTTATGTCAAAAAACAGAGTAAGCTTGCAGAAAAATAAAATCCAAAGGTTGCAAAACTTTCTACCTGAGATCCATTTTTTTTCTTCAACCAAAAGATTCATTTGGCTTGCTCTGAAATCTCCTCTCTGCGTTCATCAATGTCACAAAACACCAAGCTTTCACGTCTCATCCCCAATTTAGTGAAAAATTCCACCCATCAAAGCTCTCTCTCTTCAACTAATCCATATCCTTTGTCATATTGAAAGTCGATACAACTTCATTGCTCTTGGAGAGGTTGTAGGACTTCATTTTAAGTGTACTACTCACCGTGAAGGATATCTAGTACTACTTGTTTAGTCATTTATTCTGTCTTTTGATCAGTTTTTTCTTGGAATTTTAAATTTTCATACCATATTGGATTGTTTATGGCTAGTAATACTTAGCAGCTATTCTTCCTATTGTTTAATTTGTTGTGCAGTATTATATAGGGACCGTGAGACCAACGCTGGTGGGTCAAGAAGGAAAGTCCTTACATACATTAATCAAATGAAACAGAGCTGCAAAAGGTATGCAAAAGTTGAACTTCCATGATAACTTTTCATGCCCAGGCAAACAATAGAGTGTAACATAGGACATGGAACTTCCATTAGTTCATTAAATAGTTGAACGGATGATTGCCAGTGTAGTCATGAATGCTTTATTCAAAGCTGGTAAGTGGATTGTAATAAGTGCCACAAAATTAATTTTAGGAGTCCAATTACAAATCGTTGTGTTGTGTGTTGCCTTGGTCAAACATAATTTTGAAAATAGAGTTAGATCAATGTCACTTTGTTAAACAAATTTAGCCTAATTACCACTTGATCTATTTGTAATATGTTATCTTGATGAGATAAGAAAGATCTCCAATATAAAATTCAATTTTCTGTTTGCATAACCAACAGAAAACAGAATGAAGAAAAAAATTCACTTGAAAAAAAAGAAGAAAGCAGATAGGAAAGATAAGCCTTAATTTCCGTGGAGGAGATAAGTTGAAACTCATTTGGACAAGAATAGGATAAGATGACACCAACAAATGTCAAGACGAATCTGCAAAGACCACTAAATTTGAGAAGTTACTTTTGCAAGTATAAGAAAAACCTCCTTCAACATGTTGAAATGAGCGTATAATAGCCAGATAGTGGCTTTCCAAGATTAATTCTTGATCCTTCACAGTAGATCTCCTCCCCTGCCTCAAGGAATGGTTGGTCCTTAATATCAAGAAACACAAGTCTCACAGACCAGATGGTTTTCCTTGTTGCTCGTGTTCTAGTTTTGTAAACCTCAAAATAGTTTTTTATTTTTTATTTTTTTTTAAACTTTTTCTAGCAGTGAATAAGAAAAGTCTATACAAAGTGTTTGAGCAAAGTAGGTTAAAGTCCAGAGTCAAAACTAAAAAGGCAAAAGTGTCTGAGTAGAGTGAGTTAATCCATCCTCAACAGACTGATCAACAATGTTTCCAGATATGGAAGTCAATCCTACTGTTTTTAACCATTTTTACTTGTACCTCGCAAAGGATGTCTATTACTATTTGTTAGTCATTTTTAATTTTAAATTTGGTAATGCAGTTTAATTTGGTAAAAACCAGATTTGGGCAGCTTACAATAATAGATGACGGCAGGCCATGTTATTATGCCTTGATTCATAACTCGATATCTAAGAGGCCTGTCAAGTTGGTGGAAACCAGGTTGGGCTGCTTAGGATGGTGGTGGTGGTTTGCCACGTTACTATGCCTTGATTCATAGTGTGGTATCCAAGAGGCCTTTCAAGTTGGTGAAAACCAGGTTTGGGCTGCTTATGATGATGATGATGGCTTGCCACGTAACTTATGCTTTGATTCAATAGTGTGATATCCAAGGGGCTTTTCAAGTTGGTTGAAAAACTAGGTGTGGGCTTCTTATGATAATGATGGCTTGCCACATTACTATGCGCTTGATTCATAGTGTTGGTATCCAAGAGGCATTTCTAGTTGGTGAAAAATTAGGTTTGGGCTGCTTTATGATGACGATGATGGCATGCCGTGTTACTATGCCTTTGAATCATAGTGTGATATCTAACGGCCCTTTTCAAGTTGGTGAAAACGCGGTTGTTGGGCTGCTTGATGATGATGATGGCATGCCGCTTTACTCCGCTTTGATTCATAGTGCAATATCTAGAGGCCTTTCAAGTTGCCAAAGAATGCACAAGTGAAGTTCCATGACAACTTATCTCTCAGGCGTCCACAGGTACTGCAAAGTTGGTTATATGTATATGGCCAGTCAGATATTGATTTCTCACATAATTTCTTGTTAATAATTGAAGTGAGAAGTATTGGATTATTCATATCTTTCGCGTCTGTGCAGGCAACAAGCTTGACTGAAGGGATCGACCAGTGCTTCTCACTATACTGAGCCATTCGAAGGAAGAAGGGATAATGAACTGTTCATTAGGAAACATTTGTTTTCATTCATTTGGATCCCCCCCCCCCCCCCCCCCCCCCCCCAAGAATGGCATGTATAAAGCACAAAATGTATATGAGCTCTCTTCGCACATTGTACATAACCATTCATCTTTTTGCCTATCTTGGTTATCTTGATTGTGATAAATTTGACCTGTGTACAATCTGTTTTCAAATGTTACTGAGCCATTCGCAGGAAGAAGGATATGAACTGTTCATTAGGAACATTTGTTTTCATTCATTTGGAACCCCCCCCCCCCCCCCCCCCCCCCCCCAAAGAATGGCAATGTATAAAGCCACAAATGTATATGAGCTCTCTTCGCACATTGTACATAACATTTCATCTTTTTCCTGATCTTGGTTATCTTGATTGTGATAAATTTGACCTTGTACAATCCTTTTCAAATGTTATAGATTGCCTAATTTCAAAATTTGTAGTTACCAATGGACTGAAACAATACAGCTTTCCAAGACAACAGAAGAACTTTTAACTGCTTTAACCCTTTCAACAAAATACCTATCACTTTTTTTCCTCCGTAATTTCTATCTTACATTTTTAATGTTTACCTTTGAGCTTACCTGAGCACAAATGTTACATAGGTAAATAATCTTCCAAGTTTTTTGAAATAAGATGTAAAAGGAAGCATTGAACTTTTAAAGTTTTGATGAAGAATTTGGTTGATTCTTAATTTTGTTGAAAGATTATTCTTTGTTGATTTAAGAAGTAATGCTAACCGAAATTTACAGTGTATTTATCTTCCACATATTACTTGAGATTTTGCACTAAACAAGCCACATCACTCAGGTTTGCCAAATCAATCTATTCAGTCAGTTTGGGCATCATTTTTCTTTATTTAAATTTGATGAAAAGGTTGGAGTTTATTTTTGGAGATGGAAGCCCTTTTTTTTTTTCTCTTTTTTGCCATTTTTTTATATCAAATTTGTTTGTAATGATGATAGTAAGAATAATTTGGGGAAACACGTTTGAATTTGAAATTGACCAACGTTTGAGATGCTCATCTGTTGGGTTAAGCAATTTGGTGAGAAATGATAAATTTTTTTGAATTACTTATTAAGAATTAATTAGAAAAAGAACTCTATAATTTACAAATTTAGTGAAAAATGATAAAAACACGATGAAAAATGAAGAGAAATAGACCTTTTTTAGTATGATATTTTTTTCTTCCACAAGATAAGGTGAAATT
>NW_021027461.1:1796484-1894634 GCF_004153795.1 Camellia sinensis
ATGTGTCAAAGTAATCAAGACCTTCTTTTTGTCTAAATCCTTTGACTACAAATCTATAACATGATCTAATTACAGAGAGTACAGAAATTGAAAATATTCTGCAAAGAATAGGTAGCTTTTGGCTTTGAACCTTCCCTTGTGAGACACTATCGGATTTACTAGCTAACCAGTGAACATGATGTCTTGAACTGTTCAGCCGTTTGTGTAAACCAAGACAATATTAAATATATATATATATATATTTGAAATAGTTTAATTAATAAATTACCTACAGTTGTTTGACTTGGTCCACGTGGACAACTTTTCAATTTGTTTGAAAACGTTTCAAAGCAATGGCTAGATTTGTTTGTTTTCAAACAGGTTGAAAATTGAACTATACCTGTTCAAATCTGTTTTGCACCTATTTGGGTCTTTTGTTTTGCCTATATATATATTCATTTTGCTGCAGTCCGGGGGAATGAGAGATAGTAAAAATTCAGTCTGTAGATTTTTGATATTGTTGTCCATTTTGCTCTAAGTACATATATTCTTCATTTTAGTTTTAGAAAAATATTCAGAGAGTATAGATCACAGGTTTGGTTCGCCGAACAAATTTATTTGAAGTACTTCTATAAATTTGTGAAGATCATTGTATCCTGGGAGATAGACGCTACTCAACCGTAAGTACCATAGCGGGGCGAATCTGTCTTAAGGACAGAGTGTCACACACTCGACTTGGTCTTAAGTTATTTATTCGGTTCAACGAAATAAATTCGGTATGTTATTTATTTATTTTGTTTGAATTATTTCAAGTTATTTTATTTACACAGAAGATTGTTCCAACAGGTATGTGCCACATGCTATAAATGTTTGTTTTTCCACTTTTTTTTCCTTTCTTTTTCCTAATCCATTATTTATGTGCTTCTGTAAACAGAATGTTTAAATTTTGTTCAAGTAGTAGATGAGTTTGGCAGCTGAAATCGTTGACACCCTTTTTCTGTAAATGAAGAAATGTAGAAGGTTATTCTGTAAATTTTATTATTTGTTCATAAGGACGGTTGCTTGTTATAATAATATACATGTATGCCAAAATTTTTGCTTGGCCAAGGGAACCATTGAAATGCAATCTTATTATGCTTGTCACAGTAAGAGTGGTCATTAGCTTTTGCATATCCTTAAAATTCTGAGTTTCTATGGTGGTATTTAACTTTGGTGTTGCAAAACTGTTTGTGGGCAGCACTGAGAATTCATTTTTGTTTATTATTAAATCATGCATTATCCTATCAAAGTAAGTGCTGATACACTTTATGTTGATTTTACTTCGCTGAACTTCTGGAAGCTCTGTTTTTGGCTTATGCAGTTGGGCCTCTGCACTGGAATTAAGAATTATACTGAGTTGAATTCACACTCTTACATACCTGATTATTGATCTGGCCAACAATCTGTGCACAAAGCAGTGGATTAACCACGTGCTAAATTTCCACTTTCCTTCACGTCCATGCAGGGACAAAGGTTAGACCTCAAACAAACCTGGAGCAGCACCCTGGTCCTCGAAGAATCAGAAAGGAGCGCTGGTCATGTCAATAGAGTAAACTCTACATTCTTAGAACATTTTACAACATTTTTTGATCTCAAATTATTGAAGTTGTTTCATTTTCACAAGGTTTATTTGATAGTTATTTTCTTGCTTCTATGCTTTGCATGCAGTTTTCTGTTTCATGGTCATAGTCCTAATCTTTTGGAGTGATTTAGTGTTTTTGGTAGTTGAATTGTTTTTCCAATTCTAGTGTATTCTTCCTTTGAGGTTCTGAAGACTTTTGCGCCAACGAATTAATTTCGGGATGTGTGTTGTTTTGTCAACATAATTTCTGAAAATAGAGTTAGATCAATTATACTTTGTTACAAACAAAATGAATTATTGTTTTTTCTCATCCAAATGCTAAACCACAATCCTTCTCTCTTTTTCCCAGCAAAATGAACTGATTTTATGTCAAGAAAACAGAGTAAGTTGCGAAAAATAAAATCCAAAGGTTGCAAAACTTTCTACCTGAGATCCATTTTTTTCTTCAACCAAAAGATTCATTTGCTTGCTCTGAATCTCCTCTCTGCGTTCATCAATGTCACAAAACCACCAAGCTTTCACTCTCATCCCCAATTTAGTGAAAATTCCACCCATCAAAGCTCTCTCTCTTCAACTAATCCATATCCTTTGTCATATTGAAAGTCGATACAACTTCATGCTCTTGGAAGGTTGTAGGACTTCATTTTAAGTGGTACTACTACACGTGAAGGATATCTAGTACTACTTGTTAGTCATTTATTCTGTCTTTTGATCAGTTTTTTCTTGGAATTTTAAATTTTCATACCATATTGGATTGTTTATGGCTAGTAATACTTAGCAGCTATTCTTCCTATTGTTTAATTTGTTGTGCAGTATTATATAGGGACCGTGAGACCAACGCTGTGGGTCAAAGAAGGAAGTCTTACAATACATTAATCAAATGAACAGAGCTGCCAAGGTATGCAAAAGTTGAACTTCCATGATAACTTATCATGCTCAGGCAAACAATAGATGTAACATAGGACATGGAACTTCCATTAGTTCATTAAATAGTTGAACGGATGATTGCCAGTGTAGTTCATGAATGCTTTATTCAAAGCTGGTAAATGGGATTGTAATAAGTGCCAACAAATTAATTTTAGGAGTCCAATTAAACAAATCGTTGTGTGTGTGTTGCCTTGTCAACATAATTTTTGAAAATAGAGTTAGATCAATGTCACTTTGTTAAACAAATTTAGCCTAATTACCACTTGATCTATTTTGTAATATGTTATTCTTGATGAGATAGAAAGATCTCCAATATAAAATTCAATTTTCTGTTTGCATAACCAGACAGAAAACAGAATGAGAAAAAAAATTCACTTGAAAAAAAAGAAGAAAAAGCAGATAGGAAAGATAAGCTTATTTCCGTGGAGGAGATAAGTTGAACTCATTTGGACAAGAATAGGATTAAGATGACACCACAAATGTCAAGACGAATCTGCAAAGACCACTAAATTTGAGAAGTTACTTTTGCAAGTATAAGAAAAACCTCCTTCAACATGTTGAAATGAGCGTATATATAGCCAGATAGTGGCTTTCCAAGATTAATTCTTGATCCTTCACAGGTAGATCTCCCCCCCTGCTCAAGGAATGGTTGGTCCTTAATATCAAGAAACACAAGTCCTCACAGACCAGATGGTTTTCTTGTTGCTCGTTGTTTCTAGTTTTGTAAACCTCAAAATAGTTTTTATTTTTTATTTTTTTTTTAAACTTTTTCTAGCAGTGAATAAGAAAAGTCTATACAAAGTGTTTGAGCAAAGTAGGTTAAAGTCCAGAGTCAAACTAAAAAGGCAAAAGTGTCTGAGTAGAGTGAGTTAATCATCCTCAACAGACTGATCAACATGTTTCCAGATATGGAAGTCAATCCTACTGTTTTAACCATTTTTACTTGTACACGCAAAGGATGTCTATTACTATTTGTTAGTCATTTTTAATTTTAATTTGGTATGCAGTTTTAATTTGGTAAAAACCAGATTTGGGCAGCTTACAATAATAGATGACGGCAGGCCATGTTATTATGCCTTGATTCATAACTCGATATCTAAGAGGCCTGTCAAGTTGGTGAAAACCAGGTTTGGGCTGCTTAGGATGGTGGTGGTGGTTTGCCACGTTACTATGCCTTGATTCATAGTGTGGTATCCAAGAGGCCTTTCAAGTTGGTGAAAACCAGGTTTGGGCTGCTTATGATGATGATGATGGCTTGCCACGTAACTTATGCCTTGATTCATAGTGTGATATCCAAGGGGCTTTTCAAGTTGGTGAAAACTAGGTGTGGGCTTCTTATGATAATGATGGCTTGCCACATTACTATGCCTTGATTCATAGTGTGGTATCCAAGAGGCATTTCTAGTTGGTGAAAATTAGGTTTGGGCTGCTTATGATGACGATGATGGCATGCCGTGTTACTATGCCTTGAATCATAGTGTGATATCTAACGGCCCTTTTCAAGTTGGTGAAAACCGGGTTTGGGCTGCTTATGATGATGATGATGGCATGCCGCTTTACTCCGCTTTGATTCATAGTGCAATATCTAAGAGGCCTTTCAAGTTGCCAAGGAATGCACAAGTTGAAGTTCCATGACAACTTATCTCTCAGGCGTCCACAGGTACTGCAAAGTTGGTTATATGTATATGGGCAGTCAGATATTGATTTCTCAACTAATTTCTTGTTAATAATTGAAGTGAAGTATTGGATTATTCATATCTTTCGCGTCTGTGCAGGCACAAGCTTGACTGAAGGGGATCGACCAGTGCTTCTACTATACTGAGCCATTCGCAGGAAGAAGGGATAATGAACTGTTCATTAGGAAACATTTGTTTTCATTCATTTGGATCCCTAATGAACAGTGATGGCAACATGAAATTGAATCGTTCATTAGGAAACATTTGTTTTCATTTATTTGGATTTTCCCCCCCCCCCAACAATGGCATGTATAAAGCACAAATGTATATGAGCTCTCTTCGCACATTGTACATAACCATTTCATCTTTTTGCCTGATCTTGGTTATCTTGATTGTGATAAATTTGACCTGTGTACAATCTGTTTCAAATGTTATAGATTGCCTAATTTTCAAATTGTAGTTACCAATGGACTGAAAACACAGCTTTCCAAGACAACAGAGAACCTTTTACTGCTTTACCCTATTCAAACAAAATACCTATCAACTTTTTTTCCTCCGTAATTTCTATCTACATTTTTATGTTTACTTTGAGCTTACCTGAGCACAAATGTACATAGGTAAATAATCTTCCAAGTTTTTTGAATTAAGATGTATTAAGGAAGCATTGAACTTTTAAAGTTTGATGAAGAATTTGGTTGATTCTTAATTTGTTGAAAGATTATTCTTTGTTGATTTAAGAGTAATGCTAACCGAACTTACAGTAGTATTTATCTTCCACATATTACTTGAGATTTTGCCACTAAACAAGCCACATCACTCAGGTTTGCCAAATCAATCTATTCAGTCAGTTTGGGCATCATTTTTCTTTATTTAAATTTGATGAAAAGGTTGGAGTTTATTTTTGGAGATGGAAGCCCTTTTTTTTTTTTCTCTTTTTTGCCATTTTTTTATATCAAATTTGTTGTAATGATGATAGTAAGAATAATTTGGGGAAACACGTTTGAATTTGAAATTGACCAACGTTTGAGATGCTCATCTGTTGGGTTAAGCAATTTGGTGAGAAATGATAAATTTTTTTGAATTACTTATTAAGAATTAATTAGAAAAAGAACTCTATAATTTACAAATTTAGTGAAAAATGATAAAAACACGATGAAAAATGAAGAGAAATAGACCTTTTTTAGTATGATATTTTTTCTTCCACAAGATAAGGTGAAATTTGGCAAGGAACAAAAATAATTAATTATGCAATTTTTTATAATACTGAAACTGTACATCAAAATACAAAAGGACTAATAAATAAATAAATCTCGCACCCATGCTCTTTTTTCTTTCTTTTTTTTCTCTTTTTTTTAAATCCAAATACAGTTTTGAGCAATGCTAGAGGCCCAAATGAATTATCAAACATTTTACCAAATTTTGATATGGTGTGAAATCCATACCATACCACCCCTATTTGAGTATTTGAAAAAAATATTTGATAATTCATTTGGAATCTCTAACATTTTTTACTAAACAAACATAAAATGTATTTTTTTTCCATTTTAGTTTAGTTTTTAAAAAAATTAATTTCTTAAATATTTTATTTTTTAAGCCTATGTTTGGTTCATGGATTTGCAGAGGAATTGAGAAAGTGAAAGAGAAAAATTGTGTAAAATTAGGTGAAATGTAGGCATATTTTATTTACATTTCATTTATCTTTTTCCTTTCCCCTTCCAAATGTATGAACCAAACACAACCTAAGTATATCAAGATTTAGGTGCATTTAAAAAAAAAAAAAAAAAAAAAACTAAAACATGAAAAAGTTCATGAGTAATGCTAGGGAGACCAAATTTTATACCAAATAAATGACCAAATGTCTCACGTGCACGTGAGACATTTGGTCATTTATTTGGTAGAAAAATTGGGGCCTATAGCATTTTTCAAAGTTCATAAAGGAGAAGAAATGAAGGGAAAATATCAATTTAGTTCAATTTTTAAAAAATAATTACATATTAATGATAAATTTTATAAACATTAAAATATTAAATTAGGGAAAATTATCAAAAGTCCTATTTACCAAACTGTTAATCCACATGACCCCACATTGATTCTTATGGATTGGTAAGTCATGTTTGTCACATTTTGTAGACAGACAGGTCCCTTTTTAAACTTACGTGATGTATGGCTTGACGGAATTGCCTTTTTTTTATTGTTGTCATGGACGTGTATGTTGGGATTGAATGAGGATTTTGTGGAATACACTGCTACATTGGTGCTCCACGTTTGGTAGTTCGGATCCCACCATTTTTGGGGTGTGAGAAAATGGGTTGGGGGCAGGGGAGGTAAGGGAAACTAGGAATTTGTTGTTTTATTAGTGTTGTTGAGAGTTGCTGCAGACGTCGACATTGAGATTTGCTGCAGACGTCGACATTGTTTTGCAGGTACATCATATGTTCATATGTTTCTAATAGTTAAAATGTCATTTTCCTTATGGAATGTGTGTCTATTGTCACGTTTGTATGTCATCTAAACTGTTACAGGGGTTTGATGTGCGTAGGCTCTGTTGGTTTCCAATTTGGTTGATGTGGATGTGGGTTTGTTGGGAAACTGACAATCACAGCACATTTTTAATTGGGTTTATGGGTTCATTATGTGTGTGTGAGTTTGTTGTAACCTGACCATGGAACCATGTGTTATGTACCGATGATATATTTACACATGGTTTTGGTGATTTTGCATTGTGTGTGCAAGGTTGGGGGGAAGAGGAGGGAGATTCAGTTTCGTTCATTTCATTATCATAGTGATTTTGTTTGTTACAATTTTTTTTTAAATGTGCAACGTGTGTTTTACTGTTTCATGATCTATGCTCATAGGTATGGAGGGGATTTGATGTTACTGTGTGCTTATCGAAAAATGAACGCATCATACAATCTGCAGGCTCATTGCACATTTGAAGAACTAGTCGCTTTTTGTGTGTTCCAAGTTCGGCAGGGTGGGTCCCCTTAGTGTGGGATTGTCTTACCATATTCCAGGGTTAAACAGCTTTACCTTACAGGACGATGTGGATTTGCAAAATCTTGTTAGTCTTGCCCGGTCGTTCAGGTTGGAACACGTTTCTGTAGTGATTGATCAGCGTGGAAGGCCCGACAACATGTGTGTGGATGGCGAACAACATAATATGCAACCCAAATCGATTTCTGAATTAGTTGTGAATGATGAAGAAGAAACTGATGACAAGGTTGATTTGTTGCCTGATTTTTGCCCACACAATCATAAAGTCTTACGCACTGAATCATGAGCTAGAGGGTTAACCCATGTAGGACAATGTTTTAAGGGGGGTGCACACGGATTCCGAACAATCTTGTGCAAGTATGCTGTGGAGTGTGGGTTTAATTTCAGGTATGTGAAGAACGATTCCGTACGGGTAATAGCGGTGTGCTCCATGTTGGAGGGTAAGGGATACACATGGTCTATACATGCTCGGATGTTGAAAGCTAATAAGTTTTTCTACCTTTGTAAATGGAATAGTGTGCACAATTGCGATGTATCCGTCCAGACATCAAACTATCCAAGGGTTGGATCTGATATGGTTACTGATATTGTGGCATCTTGTGTTCGGGACAGACCACTCACACGTCCGACTGATGTCATTTTGGATTTGAAATATGACAATGGGTTGGACGTCAACTGCCATGTTGCATGGTTAGGTGTTGAGAAGGCTAGTGGGGAATTGTTTGGTGCCCATTTCGTATCGTGAGGTTGTCATGCAATATAATCCGGGGAGTTATGTTGACATCGATTACGATGAACACAACTACTGGTTTCACTGTTCTTTCATATCATTCAAAGCATGCATTGATGGGTTTCGTCATTGTCAACCATTACTTTTTTTAGACGGGACCTTCTTGAAAGGCAGGTTTAAAAGGTTTTTGCTCGCTGCCACTACGAAGGACGGCAACCAAGGTATGTCCCATTTTATTTACAAATATTGCAGCCACTTATTTTGGCAGTCCCATTTCATTTGAAAACCTAAACAAGTTGTGGTTGTTATACACCTTTTTTTTCCCCGATCCGCTAAAAGCAAAATATTGTATGTTGTGGTTGTTATATTATACACTGTCATCATTACAATAGGGTTGTTCCCGCTTGTTTATACCATTGTCGGCTCTGAAAATACCACGAACTGGGGATGGTTCTTGCAACATCTAGTAAACGTGGTACCTGATGACATTACGCTCACATTTGTTTCTGATTGGAACGTGGGTTTGATGGAAGCTATGCCTACATTTTTCCTGACAGCTCACCATGCATTTTGTCTCCAACACTTGCAAAGAAATTTGCGAGATAGACTACGGTATGTACACAACGTGCATCGACTTGGCATGGTTAGAAAATTACGTAAGTGTGCATACGCACCCACCGTAACAACATTTAACCAGAAGGTTGACGAATTTCAAAAATCTAGAAAAGCCGTTGCTACGAAATTCCTTGAGGATGCACATCCACAACATTGGGCCAATGCATTTTTCAGGTACGGACATACTCGTTACGCACCGTAATTTTGACATACCTACCAACAAATAAGCATGCTGTACAAATTTTTTTTTTTAATTTGGGTTTTGCAGAGGGAGACGGTATGGTGAAATAAGTTCCAATGCTGCCGAGTCATTCAACTCTTGGATACGCGACGCACGTAATCTGCCAATCATCAGAATGGTTGACAGCATTAGAGGTCAAATTATGCGCCAAATGGCGAAACAAAGACTGTTGGCCCACACATGGACTGGTGCAATTTTCCCTAAAATGGAATCTCGATTGGAAGAGGCGTATACCAAAAGCCGATCATGGAAAGTCAGCTAAGTGAATAACGACGTGTACGAGGTCCATTCACACCCATCTGTTATGTTGGACATCGAGAGGTGTACATGTTCTTGTTTCCAGTGGCAAATAAATGAGTTTCTATGTGCGCATGCTATTGTTGCAGTATGAAAAAGCTGGAGGAACCTTGATGACATAGTCGTACCTTAGTACCATGTGTTAAAATACCGATTGGTATATGCGCCAACCATTTACCCAATACTAACAGTGGAGAAACCACCATTCAACTCTGCCAACTATGTAATTTACCCACCGAACGTGAAATGTCCACCCGGGAGACCAAAGAAGAAGAGAATATCGTCTAGGGGTGAGAATGTGAAACAGATAAGGTACGGGAGGTGTGGTGCATGGGGAACCACAAATAGGAAGACATGCAAGGAACCTATTTAGTCATATTCCGAACAAGTTCATAGCCGATTTATATTATTACGTTTTAAGTAGATATGTACTGCATGCATATCATTTAATAAGAATGTGTTAGTCACATACATTTTACTATTTAAATAAGTTACCGTTCATTGGTTTGATTGGCCACAAGTACAATTGCTACAACAATTATTGGATTATTGGCTTACAAATTTTGTTATGTTATATCCGTTGTGCAAAAATAATTTCGTACCCTGAATATATGAAATCGTGTTTCAACTTTACCAGTGTTTTATGCACCACATAATTATCGCATTGTGTGTACGTTCAACACAATTATTCTTACAGTACGTTGATTTACTTTCAAATAATTGTGCGCACGGATAGAACTTAAAGAAACACATGGACAATCGTTTTCATTTATAGTTGACGACGTTAACCAACACCACATGCCACGTAACACAACTCACAATGCCAGCAATGCCCCATGCACCTATGCACCCAATACATTAAGAACTAACAAGTTCATAGCCGATTTATATTATTACGTTCTAAGTGGATATGTACTTCATGCATATCATTTAATAAGAATATGTTAGTCACATACATTTTAGTGTTTTAATAAGTTACCGTTCATTGGTTTGATCGGCCACAAGTACAATTGCTACGACAATTACTGGATTATTAGCTTACAAATTTTGTTATGTTATATCCATTGTGCAAAAATAATTTCGTACCCTAAATATATGAAATCGTGTTTCAACTTTACCAGTGTTTTATGCACCACATAATTATCGCATTGCGTGTACGTTCAACACAACTGTTCTTACAGTACGTTGATTTACTTACGAATAACTATGCACACAGATAGAACTTAAGGAAACACATGGAAAACCGCCTTCACTTACAGTTGACGACGTTAACCCACACTGCATGCTACGTAACATAACTTACAACGTCAGCTATGTCCCATACACCCACGCATCCAATACACACCCAACCTTTTGTATCACAACCTTCGTATCACATAGGGGTGTACACGGTCCGGATTGGTTCGGTTCTGAGAAAATCCAAGAACCGAACCGATCCTAACGGTTTTGTGATTTTGAGAACCAGACTAGACCGTTACACTTGTAAAACCGAACCAGAACCAAACCGAAAAAATGGTTCGGTTTCGGTTTGGTTTACGGTTCCAAAAATTTCTATTTACAAGAATAAATTGTTAATATTAGCAAAATAATTACTCAAACTGATTACATTTAACCCATGATAAAATCCTAATATCATTAAAATTATAAAAAACCAATTAATAAAAATAAAACTTGATATAATAATAACCATTACATACCATTGAAATTTGAAACCATCCAATCATCCAAAAGCATTGAAAAACATTCTAAACATTCTAAACAGTCAATAAAAACTTTCAAATAAAAAACAACAAAAACATAAGACAAGTTCAACAAATATGGATGCAAATACAGCAGCCAAAGACTCTTAACAGCAACAAAAGAGAGCATTCCAAGTTTCCAGCAGCAACAAAATGGAAACATTAATAGCTACCAACAACATTAGCAGCCCAGCAACACAGCAACAGTGCTCTTTTCCAACTTTCCAAGAGCCAAACCATCCTCCATTAATCAGAAATCACATTAAGAGACACAACATTTAGAGCTGAAATTGCAAAAAAATGATAACATTAATTTAAAATGAAGTGCACAATACATCAAAATAAATTTCATAACAAAATACCAAATCAATATTACCTTGTTCGAGTTCATCAATGTCCGCAATATTTTCTTCTACTTCAAGTGAGAGTGGTGACGCACGCAACCAATCCTGCAAACAAATCAAGCATTCTACAAGCTTAGGAGTAAGAGAACTACGAAATTGGTCAATGACACGACCTCCTGTACTAAAGGCAGCCTCTGAGGCAACAGTGGATATGGGAATGGCTAAAATATCCCGGGCAACTTGAGAAAGAATTTTATATCTAGAGGAATTCACCTTCCACCAATTCAAAATTTCAAAATGTGAGTTTGGGCCTTCCTTTTCACAAGCATCTTCCAAATATTTATCCACTTCTGACTTTCCACCATCACATTCTTCTTGTGCCAAATGTTTTTGAAACTTTGATTTGAGAGACATTAACTGTTTACTTGCTCCACTAATTGGTTGATCAACTTCAACACAAGTCTGGTTAGAAGAAGAACACATTCCAAATTCAAGCTTTTGATACTCATCATAAATTTGATTCAATGCCTCTCTTACCTTCTTTGTAAGCTCAGTCACAGTGGCAGCTTCATGAAGTTCAGAGTAACAAAAACTGACATATCTCAACTTACAATGGGGATCCAACACAACAGAAATCAACAACAACATGTTCACTTTTTCAATTTTTCCCCAATACTTAGCAAACTTGCTCTTCATTTTCATAGCCGTTACACTTAAAGAAGGATCCAAACTCTTTGCACATTCACATAAGAAACCTTCAATTGCACAAGCATCAGTAAAACACATAGTAGAAGTGATGTACAAAGAACCAGACAAATGAACAGTGGCATCATAGAATTTTTCCAAAAATGAAGTAAAATGCCTAGCATCATCCCAATCTTTGGTGGTAGGAGGTATATCATTAAGTTCTAAGCAAAAATGTGGATCCTCATCTTCTAATCTTTTAAAAGCTTTTTGAAACTTGAGTGCAGTATTTAACATGAGAAAAGTAGAGTTCCATCGTGTTTGAACATCTAAACACAAAGAACTCTTATGATTAATCCTCTCCTTCTCTACACATGACTTGAAACGTTGCTCTCTTTGAGGAGAACTTCTAACATACTTCACAGCATCACGAATTCGAGTTACCGACCCTTTGATTTCATTCAAGCCATCTTTCACAATTAAATTAATGATATGGGCACAACACCTCATGTGAAAAAACTCACCTTTTAAAATAAAGGCATCACTCTTTTTAGAGAACTTTCTCTTCAAATATGCAAGTGCAACATCATTAGCACTGGCATTATCAACAGTTAGTGTGCACAATTTCTCTATACCCCCATCAATCAAGCATGCCTCTACTGCCCTCCCAATTGCCTCACCTTTGTGGCTAGATATTACACAAAAGCTTAAAATTCTTTTGTGTAATTTTCAATCCTTATCGATGAAATGTGCTGTGAGGCACATGTAAGAAACATTTTGTAGGGAAGTCCATGAATCAGTAGTAAGACAAATTCTTTGATTTGATTTCATGAACAAATTCCTCAATTTCTTTTTCTCATTACTAAATAATGTCACACAATCCCTTGCCACTGTAATGCGTGAAAGTTTTCTAAAATTAGGTTGCATCACACTACAAAAGTGACGAAAACCTTCACGTTCAACAAACCTAAAAGGTAACTCATCTTTGACTATCATTTGAGCAAGTGCATCTCTGCATGCATCTTGTTCAAATTTCCACAATCTAAGACTATTTTCAGAACCTTCTTCTTTAACTGACTGAAATGACAAAGTTTTTTGTTTCTTTATCTCATGATTATAAGGACACTTTGAGCAATTAGCAACATGTTTTCTCAAAGTACTAGTCCCATTCTCACTTAACCATGCATATGTGTTATGACAGTAATTACATTTAGCCCCTTCAGGTTTCTTACACCCTTCCTTATAAATTTTTGTGAAATGAAGCCAAACCTCTGAACCTTTCCTACTCTTTTCTTTAGGATGACGTACCTTTGTCTTAGAGGAAGACATAGAAGCATCAAGTTTATGCTCCACAGGGGTGTTACTGTTACCAGGATTTGCAATCTCTTCAACACTTGACATCTAACAAGAAACAGAAATACACAAATATATCAAATGACAGAATGTATAACAATCCCAAAAAATCCCTAACTCAGCAAAATCCCTAAACTTCAAAAATTTCTAAAAAAATCAGTTAGAAAATTAAAAAATTACTTTTAATAGAAAATTGCTACTGTCAGATTAAAATTTCTAAAATGATTAGGAAAGGTTTGATTAAAAATTGCTACTGTCATGAATCAGAACAGGAAAGCAAAATATATTTATATATTTTAAAAAACAAAACCTCACACAAAAATAAAAAAATTACTCACTGATTTCGTACTGCGATTATGCAAGAGTGAATAGCCGATGGTATTGGAAAGCTGTTGGTGGCAAGATCATATACTAAAGGAGATAGTTGGCCAGATTTGGAGGTCCTAACAGTAACAATGGTGGAAGGTACTGTTGTGATGAGATTGAGAGAGAAAGAGATGGTTGATGGCATGACTGGTATGTAGTATTCAAATAAGAGGAGAGTGTGAGAGAAACGAAGAGATGAAGATGGAATCAAGGAGACGAAGATGGAATCGAGGAGACGAATCTGAACTGAAGGCCAAGAAACAGTCGAGACCCTTCGAGTTCTCTCTCAAGAATGGCGTGATTGAGTTGAATGTATGAACTAATGTTTATTAAATATCATATATATATATATATAACTGATGTTTAAAACAGTGGCGTGATTGAATTTATGAACTAGTATTTCAAAATGTTCTCTCTCAAGAATGGCGTGATTGGCATTCCAATTAAATATCATTTATTAAATATCATATATATATATATATATATATTCGGTTCGGTTTGGTTCGAACCGTGATTTTTTTATAAAATCCGTTAACCGAACCGTTTTTACGGTTTTCAATAGTTTTAGAACCGAAACCGAACCGGTTCTTAATATAATCGAACCAAACCGTACGGTTCGGTCTGGTTTGGTCCGGATTACCGGTTTAAACGAATTTTTGAACAGCCCTAGTATCACATACTGGGTTTCTCCATTTACACCCGGGAAGGGGGTGTCACGTGGGAATGTCACTGCCCAAAACTATATAACAGCATGCTAATGTAAACACTTAGGCAAAACACACTCCGTTACCACATACTGTAGACGCGCCCAAATGTCCCAGGAGGGAATCCCGTTTTGTTCATTGGGGCTTACTACAGTTTGGACTCAATGTCACGGTCCTATATCTAATCTCACGGAGTGCAATGTAAGACCGATGAATCATCAAAAAGTCCAAATCCGGCAAATCGTTTTGAAAAACTGATTTTTAGAAAGAAATGCCAAACATAGACTGCTTTGCCAGATACAGAGTCACCACTTAAATATTTTATTTTTAGGGAATTTAGGAAACTCTGACTCGTGCCTACGGCCACGTGTCCGTCATCACCAAAGTTGCCTCAGCTCGGGAAGTTGGGTACGATTGGAGAAGGTCACTTCGTAAGCACCCCCGCTCGCCCGATCAAAGATCGGCCCCTACTAACCATGATATCGAGTTTTGAAAACATTATGTGCTCTTATTCCGGTTTATTAGCCTAGAATTACTATGTGATGCACACAGCATACAAGTATAGACTGGATCACCTAAGTTGGAACAAAACATCTCATGTTTGTTTTTGAAAGTGGTTTGCTACTCGTAAGTAGGCTAAAATACAGATTTTGCCACCCTCAAGTGGGCTTAGAAAATATGGTGATTTGCCACTCTCAAGTGGGCTTAAAACTCACAATCAATGAATTGTTCCAATTCAAATGATCCAACCTTCACCCACAGGCATTCAGGCAGTTATATCACATAAGCACATAGCCTCATGGTAAGCATGCTATCATGGCAATCACTCACATACATGCAAGGATGCTAGAGCATAAACACTTACCGAGTACTCTGAGCCAAAGAAAGAAGCTAATTGGAAATCATGCATGAATCCTAACTATGCTAAGAATGCCTAATGCAACACATGCAAAAATACAACTATAGTAGGATCGGCTATTCTAAGATGGCATATGAGATGCAACAATCGATACATGTATTCAACTTGGAATTGAAATACAATGCAGTTAGCATGATGCGCCGAGCCCGGTGCATGCAATACAGATGAATGAATGCAAATATGCGAACATATAGATGCTAATTGAAACATGCCCTAAAACTAACCATCATAAGCTGGTAAATAAAAGGGAGAAAGACGTAGGGTTGGAAGACATACATCACACACACGCACACTTATTACAACATTGCCCTCTCTCGGAGGGTCCGAATAAATAATACAACACCGACTAGCTAATCTAAGCTAATTAAACTAGTTATTACACAACCGAAATGAATCATGAATTGCAGCTAAATATTACACAACATTAATTAATTAATAAATTAACTAAGTAAGCAAGTAAACTAAATGAATGCGGGCTGCCTCGGCTCTGTTTTGGAAGACAATGGATGCATGCATGTTCGAGTTGCCTTGTCGAGAAATCCATCGCGATGCCCCGGCTTACCTTTGTTTGCAATTGAACTCAAAAACTTGTGCGAAGCTCCAAGAAGATGAAACTATAGGGAAAGGCTACCGACCAGCTATAGGCATTAGAAACCACCTACCAACCACCCTTGGTGGTGAAAACCAGAAAAAGTAGTTGGCTTGCCAGGAAACCTGGTCGGTCGATCGGTTTCTGCATTTTCTGCAACAAAGGCAAGAGAGAGAGAAGGCAAAGTATTTTCAACATATGTGTGCCTGACCACTCTTCCCGTCATTGCATCAGCTCTAGGGAGTGTAGTACTCGATCCTCGTGCCATCAATCACGCATCTCAACGCATGATGGCCGAGGAGTCGAAGTGCACGACTCAATGTGAAATGAATGCACATGTAAACACCTAAAGCCAACAACTTTATCATGGGTAGTCAAGAGTGTCGGCGACCCAAGAATCGAAGCACGTTTCGTCACTTTGAGTACGAAACATCCCTCGTTTCCCGTGTTCGGACTAACTCCTATCCCGAACACAATGCAACAAATAATATGGCATGGCATATACAAATGCAACAACTAACATGCAATCCTAAACGAAATGTAACTAAGACATGCAAACATGCAAGGAATGACATGTAAAGGTGCAACTAGCATACGCAATGCTATGAACTACGAATGGCATACTCAATGCACATGACGCTATATAGCATACACAATGCACATATGACGATGGACATACACAAATGCATAATCAAGGCATACACAATGCGATGATCAAGCATGCGACAACATGGACATGGCATACATAATGCAAGATGGACTTAAACTAAAATGAATGGGCCTCAGCCACACTCAAATTAGTGGACAAACATGATGAAATTAGGCAACAAAAACACATGCAAACATGCACAAATGCAAGGGACCAAACCTAAGGCACCAAATGCAACTCTACCAAAGCATGGCAAGGGATGAAATATGGCATACAATCACACATTTTCTAGCTCTGAAATGACATGCAAGATGGTCCCGAATCATGTAAACACCTCACACAATGCATGCTAAATGGCCCGGATACCGAAACTAGTGAAGTGCATTACACTAGAGGTACACAAAGCAATGCTCAAATGACCCAACCGGCCCCAAACAGTCCCTATGCAGACCCAAAATAGTAGGAAAATGGACTAAAATGGTGGCTCAAAAGGCACAAAAATGAAGCTCACGCAATGGTCCATAAATGAGGCATACAAGCACAACCCTCAAATGCATATAATGAGTGGAAAACATGGCAACATGGCAACCTTACATGCTCTGAAATACCATGCACAATGACCCCAAAACATGCAAACACCTCAATATAAGCATGCAATAGGCTTCAAAACTCAAAGCTAGGCAAGGGTATTGCACTACAACCATGCATAGCAACCATCATTCGACCATGAGGCCTAAAAACAGAGCTAAGCAGTCTAAAACATGCACAAAATCAGTTTAAGGCATGGCCAAAAAATGCTAGAATTAAAGGCCAAAATAGTATGCAATACAAGCTAGTGAAGAGGGTTTACACTACAAGTATATGAAGCATTGAAGAGGTCACTAAACCAGAAAAATTCAAAGGTATGACATGCTAAATAAAGCCCGAAAACTCATTAAAACATGGTCAATGCATGCAAGAATGACATGCTTCTTTGATAGGCTATGAAGAGGGTTATTCTACACATGCAAGATGGACACCCAATATGGAAAAACAAGCTCTAGACAGAGCCTATGCAGGTCCTAAAACTCACCAAAAATGGCCTGAAACATGGCTTGGAAGCATGCAAATAAGGGCTCCTTTGTTAGGCCAAATATGCTAGAAATCAAAACAAGGAGAGAGAGTCACTCCTCTCTGATTTTGGCTCCCAAAAATACATAATAACCACTAAAAATCCATTGGATTTCAGTGGTCAAAAGGGCAAACAAAGCTCAAAACAAAGGCCTTAATGCATGGCTCAAAACAAGGTGAAATGAAGCATGCAAGGGGGTAGATGACCCCCAAAAGAAAAATGATCTTAAACAAACATGTTAAGGACATCAAAATAAGACTTTTTTCAGTTTACACCAAAGCTCAAAAATGCTTGCAAGTATGGCTAAAAGATGGAGCAAAATAAAACTCAAAAGAAGGAATAGGGTATTACCCTTATAGCTCAGCAACTCCAGCAGCTTATGAACCAAAAATGCAGCTCCTTAGGACCTCTCAAGACCCTCCAAGAAGCTTAGGTTGGTGTTGGAGGTGTTAGGCTAAGAGGTATTGTGCAAAGGGGCAAGAACTTATCACTTTTGAACACAAAATATAGAGACAAGGGGCGGATGTATGTGTGTATGCTTCAGCCAAATTCAGAACCTTTTGCAAGGAAGAGGAGGGCCTCTCTTATAGAGATACAAGACCAAAGCTTCTCAAAGAAGCTACAAACCAAGGCCATATGGAGGATGTAGTCTGTGCCTTCCAGCTGGCACAGCTGGCAACTTACAGAGACAAGACTGAGGGAGGTAGGCCGACCAGTTCAGGTGGTCGACCGACCAGTTCAAAAGGGTCAACTCAAAGAAAGGTGGTCGGCCAACCCATTTGGTGGTCTCCCAACTGAATACAAGCTAGTGGTATGGTGGGAGACCAGCAATTGTGGCCCAAAAATGAAGGAGACCAATTACCTGTCAAGAAAATCGGCCGGCGGTAGAAAAGTGATCTCCAAGGAGAAAAGGTGGTCTCCCACCCTTGTACCATATTTTAAACAATGAACATAGGGTCCATGCCAAAAATGAACCAAGACGGATGTAAAACGAGGGTTCAAGGATCAAAACGCGCAGCCGGGTGCCCCGAAAACAGACTGTTAAGCAACGAAAGTGGGGCCACAGTGTCCCTCTAGAGAGAGGAAACAAGGTGTGTGCCAAAACCGTGCCAAACGAAGAAAGTTAAACCGTCCCGAGCTGAGGCGCACGGCTGACGGCTCCGAAAACTGGAAACTGGTCTCCAAACGGGAAAAGTGGCCTACGACCACGAAAAGTAGCCTACGGCCACTGAGAGATGGTCTACGAGACCTCTTCCTCCCTTCGGGAAGAGAAAACAAGACCTGGTTCATAAACCGAGGCAAAGCACAAACGGGTCCCGAGGTCCGGGGATAAGGCTCTCAGCCGATACTCCGAAACCTCAGAACGAGCACAACCCCTCTTTAACAGAACTCGAAAGTCATACGTGACGGGAGTGAATGTCAAAGCCCAGAGACGACCTATTTTTTACAAGGCTGAAGACTTAGACAAACAAGCGGGATAAGCAAGAGATGTGCCCGCAAGCAGAGGCAAAATGCAAAACGATATGCACAAAGCCAAACATAACTCATGATTATGCAAAGCGAGCTGTAATAGAGCAAATATTCAGAATAAATGCAACAGTTTTAAGCAAGAATGCCACGCAAATCAAACTACATTTCATGCAGTAAGAATTATGCAAAGAAAGCTATAATGAAGCAGAAATTCACAATAAATGCGACAGTTTTAAGCAAGAAAGCAAATCAAACTACATTTCATGTAGTTATGATGTAGAAGAATTATACAACTTTCGTTACGTCTCACACGGAGAATACAATACCGTCCGGTTCGTCTGGTCACACCAACTTCAAATGAACCATACATACAATATCGTGCCTGAAAGAAGAAGAAACTCAACAGGTACAATATCGTTAGAGACAATGCGTAGCAATGCAAGCAAAAAGTGCGTAACAACGCAAGTCGAGGGATGCATGACAATGCAACCTAAGTGTGACGCATAACAATGCGGTATGGATACAAGACAATGCAACCTAAGTGTGACGCATAACAATGCGGAATACAATGCAATGCACTAACAAGTGCTGATAAGATGCGCAAGATAACGCGATGTAATGCACTAACAAGTGCAGGTAAGAGTGCGCAAAATAGCGCGAGCAATGCAAAATGATATGCAATATTATGAAAACAATGCAAATGATATGCAATGCATTTGAGATGATCAAACCATGAGCAGTACAAAACCACGCAAATATCATGAAAGGATGGAGATGCAAGATTGAACTTCGTGAATACCATAGAAAAGGTGCTGACACCCTCAAACCACAATCTCCTTAGTGGAATAGGCGCGTACACATGCAGAACTATGTGTGTCGTAGACATAACACAAAATACAAGTAAGTGGGTGACACGATATAAGTGAGGAATGATCTGCTGAGGAAAGATCGTGATCCTAAATGCTGGATGCAACAGACTAAAATACAATGCAATGGATGTAATGGATGAATTAAATAAGGCGCGCGGCCAAAACATACCTTGCCTAGAAAAGGCATGGACACAAACAAACCACGTCTAACACAAAAATGGTGCCGTCACCCTTAAACCACAATTCCTTTAGTGGAATAGGTGCGTACACATAAACACATAACCATGCTTTAACGCGAAAAGTATGGACACATGCCAGACTAAGCTTAACATGGAAAGGATGCAGGCGATACAATGGATATGCAGCGAATGCATGCGATAAATGCTATGTAAAATACAATGGACATAATGGATATACAAAATGTAATGTAGCTGGGAAGTGAAAGTACCTTGCAGGGGCAATTGGTGATAACTCACCTCATGGTGCTGGGGATCTTTTGCTTCTTCTTGGTTGAACCACAAGTACTACTTTTCTCCCTGGCCATGGTCGCAGCTTTCCCTATTCTCCAACAGGGTGACAGACTAGGTTGGTTCAATATCCAGAATTGAGGCGCATACACATGCTATCTAAATCTATAGGGCTGCCATACAGATTTCAAGCCAAGGATATACCCCTGGGTATTTAAACCAGACTTTAGTCTCGAAAATCCCGAACCTTTGCATTCTAGGCATGAGCCATTCAAACTCTAGTTTCCACCATCTCAGTTGGTCTCCTAGGAACTCACCGCAAGCACAGGCAGGTGGCTATACCAGACCACTGGAAGTCATTCGGGCACGACAAACACCAAAGGAATTGCATCTTTAGAGGATTTAAGGTCTCCTAGACCACAGAGTGCACAAGACAGTGCGAATAAAGATGCAGGATTTAATGTCTCCCAGACCAGAGAGTGCACAAGATAGTGTGATGCTATGCACTAACAAGTGCAAGTGAGGTGCGTAAGAAAGCGTGAGCAATGCACTAACAAGTGCAGGTAAGATACGGACGAAAGTGCGAACAATGCAATGCACTAACAAGTGCAGGTAAGGTGCGCAAGAAAGTGCGAACAATGCACTAATGAGTTTAGGTAAGGTGCGCAAGATAGCACGATGCAATGCATGCAAAATGTAATGGTGAATGCAAAGAGGAAAATACTCCAACCATGCTGGAATCATGAGAGAAGGAAAAACAAACAATCAGGCGCGCATACGACGCAACCTAAGTCAAATTCCAAACACGCTGAAATCGTGTGAGGAAAGGGACACTCAAACCACACTGAAATCGTGAGAGGAGGTCAAAAACAAACCGCCCAGCGTGTCTACAATGCAACCTGAGATAAAACCCGCCCAGGCCGGCGCATCAAGCGTTCTAAGATAAATTTCAAACACGCTGAAATCGCGTAAGGAACGGGACACTCTAACCACGCTGAAATCGTGAGAGGAGATCCAACAACCCGCCCAGCCCGTCTACAACGCAACCTGAGATAAAACCCGCCCAGGCCCGCGCATCAAGTGTCTTGAGATAAATTCCAAACATGCTGAAATTGTGTGAGGAAAGGGACACTCAAACCACGCTGAAATCGTGGAGTGGTCCAACAAATTATCAGGCACGTGCTCAGCGCAACCTGAGAAAGTCCTGGAGGACAACGATCCTAAACGCAGCTCGGCGTAAAAGGATAAATGGTACAAGATAACAAAAGATGCAAATAAACGCAATAAGTGCGATGATACAGTACATGTTACAAGCAATGTAGAGCATGATGTTTAGGGAATGCAATAAACAGACAAAGCGGCACTTTACGAAGCACCTCATGGAGTGAGTGGCGGTAAACCGCTTTACTCTGACGGGGATCTCTTCTTGTATTCTTCGAATACTTACTTTTAACTCACAGTATAAAGGTTCTGAAATGCTGACAAGGAGCAACATCTGCATGTAGAAACCATAAATGCTGTTTTTCGTCCTGATCATATTCATAACTTTCCTTAGGAACTCATTGCAAACACAGCCAAGATGCCTCCGGCAGGGAATGGTACTCAGAAAGAGCACATCTGATTGCCATTTTGGCTTTGAAACAATCAACACAGTATTCTGCTCACTCTGAACACACAGCTCATACAGCACACTGCTCATTCTGAACACACAGCCCGTAACACTATACTCTGTTTCTTTTGAACATACAGCTCATAACACAGTATACTGGTCATTTTGAACACACTGCTCGTAACAGCACACTGCTCACTCTGAACACACAGCTCATAACACAGTACTCGGTTTATTCGGTACACAGCTCATTCCGAACATATGGGATGTAATGATAGAACTTGCAGAAGTTGAAACAAGCTCAGACGCACCAAATTTTCCCTTTTTTCTTTTGCTTTGCAGCCCGAAACTTTCATAGCTTCAGATGGGTCCTGGTTTTTACTATTCTCATATGACTTGGGTTGAACCCTGCGGTTTTATAAAAGAACAAATTCTGTTTTGCACAAATGTGGAGAATAGCACGGCACTCTGAGCACAAAACAATTTTTTGAAGATGAGAAAAGGGTTCTCAACCGGGTATTGAGCCTACAACTGACCACAGCCAAAACGACTCAACAACGGAAAACAAAAGGTAGAACAACCTAAACATAACTCAACAAAGGAAAAACAAGGTAAAACAACCTAGACACAACTCAACAAAGGAAAAACAAGGTAAAACAACCTAAACACATCTATTGACACTCAAACGACTCAAAACAAGAATCGAAACAAACAAAAACACACAAACACAACACTCAGCTGTGTTATAAAGGCAAGAGACCTCTCGGTGCAGTGCACGAGGAGCCAGTTTCTCCGAGTATTGTTTCCCACCCTTCCTTACTTGTGATCCTCACATCCCTCGGCCCTCAGGCTTTTTTTTTTTTTTTTTTTTTTTGAAAAAGTCATTTTCTTCACTTTTTCTCTCAGCGCACATCTCTCTATTCTTCAGTCTCTCATCATTTTTATCCCTCCCTTGGGTGGTTGATGAATAAACATGAGGTTGTGGGCTCGTATCCCTAGCATTCTGCTAGATTCTTCTTCTTCTGCGCACAGCTAGTGAACTTCTCCACAGAGGGGTTGTGCTACAACTGGGTGTGTAGCCAATCTGCAGCTGACATCGGTTGACGATGCTCTGCTGGGGAGTTTGGACGTGATCAGATCTATCCAGATAAGGAAGTAGAATATCTTGATCCATTCCAGTTCGTGCTTCGCACTTGGCTCGATACCTCGCTGCTTAGAGGATGTGAGAGCTTTCTGCCCTTTTGCAGTTAGCTTCAGTGGTACCCTTTCCTGGCGGGTATGAGTGCCCTTCTTGGCGAGTATGTTGGCAATGGAGAAAAAACAGAAAATTTGGCTCAACTGTGCCCCTAGTTCATCATTTTGACCATTTTTTTGTTTTTGGCTTTCTACTAAAACAATTTTGACCAAAATGAGAGTTAGATTAACATGCTTGTTCGATTTTCTGATTTGAAATCATGCAAGTCAGGTTATGATCACTGAAAAATTTTCCTTTTTGGGTCCAAGAAATGGTCTAGTTTTGGAAAAATAGAGTAATTTTTGAGAAAATTAGTCAACTTCATTAAAAATTCTCAAAATTGTTTTTACAAATGGCCACTGGTCAACGAGCACAGAATTTACTCTTGAGATGCACAACCTCAGATCCAAAATAATGAAAAATTGCCCCTTGTCTAAACGGCGTTGCATGGCAACTGAAAGTTGCCCCTAGTCTGAATAGCACCGCAGCACTGCACGACAACGGAAAGTTGCCCCTAGTTTGAATAGTGCCGCAGCACATGGCAACCAGTCCTCACAATGACAATTACAACCAAATTCTCAGATACAGAGAAAACAAAGACCAGAACCGTCACATGGACATAGTCGAATTTGAAGTGTTTTACGGCTAGACTTCAGAATGAAGTTGCCTACGTATCCCAAACATGGGAATCAAGCCTTGCGTAGTTCGGGGGCTAAGGTACACTCGAGTATTAACCTCTCCTTTTGCGCTCTAACTTTTGCCAAGGCCGCCCTTCCGGGTTTTCAACCTTGCGAGCTATGTTCTTCTTTTCTTTTCAATTCTTTTCTACCTTTTTCTTTTTCATCTTTTCCTTTCATTTTCTTCATTTTTCTTCATTTTCTTTTTTTCATTCTTTGAATTTTTCTTTTTTTTGTTCTTTTTCTTGCTCTAACTTTTGCCTGGATCGCCCTTTTAGGTTTTCGGCCCAGCGAGCCTCTCAAGGGTAAAAGTGTAGCTTTGTCCATGTCAAATGGTTTTGAGATCCTAAAGTCATCTGAATCTAGGAGAATGGCTACTGTTCGCTGACGATGCAGGAGTCCATCCAATGGGGGGGCTGAATTTGCCCCTAGCAATACTTTCTTCTTTCCCTCTTCTGGGATTTGACATTCCTGCCAGTCTTCCCTGGTTTGCAGAAAAAACTCATCTTTGACTCTTCGAGCGCGTCTGACATTTTTGCCCCTAGTTCAAGGGCTGCTTTTGATCTAGCTTCGCAAGCTTTCTTTGATCACATCTGATATTCTCGCCCCTAGTTCATGGGCTGCTTCTAATCCGGCCACACAGGCCTTACATTGTGGTTGACCATTGAACATTCTGAATTAAGGTTCAAGGTTTGGAAACAAAAGGGTTGAGTCTCGAGGCTAAGAGCGATCCTAAGCTACACAATCTCAAGAGTGATTCCACACAGGTCTTCGTAGAACCACGCAAAACATTTTTTGAAATCTTTTAAGAAAGCGACTAATCACTCGCGTTGAAGACAATGCAGAACCAATCTGGATCAAGCCAGGATCCTTCTCAGTATTCACATTAACAAACATGATCTCATTCATTAAGGGATTAGCATGCCTCTCTTTCTCTCACTTGATCAAATTTTTGCAACTCCTGAGGAATTTCTTCCTCTTTGTTTTCAACACATTGTTCGAAAAGTTTTGCAAAACTTAGGTCAATACAATGACTTAAAAGCACAAAAGAGCAGGTGAAATGCACTGTCGTTTCATTCAAACTTCTGGCACAACTGGCGCAAGGCAGAAGCAAACACAAGAGTGTGAAAATCACTGCTGTTTCATTCAGATCTGTTGGCATAACTGGCTCCAAAGCCGAAACAGACTTAAAAGAAAGCAAAAAGACAAACACAAAACAAGATAGTGATATCCGAGGTAACACCCCCAGAATCACCCGACTCCAACGCAACAAGACTGACTCGATACAACAAGACAGACCCGACTTACTCAGTACAAAAAGACTGACTATATACAAAACAACAAAACTGACCCAATACCCAAGTCAGAACGTACAAAAACTAGTATTTGCATATTGCTCAAAACAGTGCGTGTCATTCCCATGTCTAGAGTAAATCGAGCGCCACCCGCAGCTGGTTCATCCCCCGATCACATAGTCACATTATCCCCCAAGTTCACCGATCCAGTGCGATAGACTTTGCCGAGCTTGGCACGGCAATGACCCCGTTGTCAATCAAATCTTGCACTTCGTGGCGAAGACGAAAGCAATTGTCGGTGCCATGACTGGTTTGTTGATGGAAGGCACAGTACTGGGCAGTATCATGCGTAGCCGGAAGAGGATTCGGGAGAGGCTGAGGCTCAAAGGGTTTGAGATGGCCTTGTCCAACAAGGATTTGGAGAGCTTTGGATAAAGGCATATAAAGAGCATAGAAGACCCTCTGACCTCGTGGTTGGTACTTCAAAGTTTCTAGATTTTTGCTGGACACACCAGCAAAGGGATTGGCAGGTGCTGGCCTGGTTTGCCGATCTCTTCTGAGTGCAGGATTAGTGCTCAAAAGATCATTTCTGGTACGACGATCCTTCTCCCGATTTTCCCCCTTGCTTCGAACTGCTCTCATTCTGAGTGACGAAAGTATCCTCCACAATCTTTGCAACAACTGCGAGCACTAGCTGTTTGTTTAGCCCTCCCGCTTTTAAAGCCTCCACAGCCCACAGAAGGTGTTCATGGGGAACAATGTCTGCCCCTACCTTGTTCTTACCACCGGCCTTCACTTTGCCAAGGGATTGGCCTTCTTCCAATATAACCTGTCCCAAGATTGAGGAGCCTTTTGTCGTGAAAGTCCTAGTATGTGATGTGGCCGATGATGGAGCCAATGTCCCGGAGGCCAGATCTGTCACTGTTCTTTGAAGATCTTCAATCATTCTCATCAACTCAGAAGTAGTGGGTTCACGGGTTTGAGATGATTGAAGTTCAGGTGCACCCATCATGCATAAGTCCATGCTTTCCGGAATGAACACCTCAGGCTTGGGTAGATGGGCTGAGGTGATGTATATGCTGGGGTTGAAGGTGGATAGTAGTATATGGATGAGGTTGAGGTGGGGAGGTGACGAGTCAGTACTAACCTGAGGTCCTTTGGATGGAGCTAGGGTCTTTTCGTCAATAAGATCTTGAATCTTATGACGGAGGCAGATGCAACGGTTGGTATCATGACCGTGTTGTTGATGATAGGTACAGTATTTAGCTGGGTCATATCTTAGTGGAAGAGGATTTGGAAGGGGTTGGGGTTCTAGGAGTTCTAGGTGCCCTTCTTCTCGCAACTTTTTCAAAGCTTAAGAGAGACTCATGTAAAGAGGATTGAACTTTCGGGCTTGGGGCCGATTTGAAATGGCAGGTTTTCGGCCATTGAGGGAAGTGGTGATAGAGTCTACTTCTGAGCATTTTGCAGTTGTGCTACCATCAGTAGTAGAATTGGAACAGCGAACAACATTCTTCCGCAAAGGCTCACCATCTTCCACAAAGATTCTTTGTCTGATGGCATCCTCGATTTGAACCCCCATTTCATAGAGGGTTGGAAAGGTAAACAGAGGTAGGATGACCATCTTTTGCAATAACTTGCCATGTAGATTTCGAACAATCATCCTGATATGATCTTTGTCAAAAGGCCTTGTAGTCATCATTGAGGCCTTTGCTCTCCATCTCGCCATGAACTCTGAGAAACTCTTCTTTGGCTCTTGGCGGGTGACTTTGAGATCACGAGTTGTGACCTCGATCTGTGTATTGTAGGAGTATTGAGCAATAAAGGCCTCAGCCAGCTCTTCCCAGTTCTGTTTCACAGAGTCCTCCAATTTCGCATACCAGATTGCGGCTATCCTAGACATGGTTTGACCGAATAGTGACAACTTTTGGGCTGTGGTCAAACCCATTGGCCTCAGGATATCAGAAAATAGGTGGAGGTGCACCATTGGGTCTCCAAAACCATTGAAACGATCGATATGTGGCATCTTGAACTGATCGGGTAATGTCACCGCCGAATCGGTGTATCCATCCTCTATGTCCGAAATGGACTTCACACCCTGAGATTTCTTGAATAACTTTTCAAGCTTGCTTACTTTTAGTGCCATGGGGTCTACCTTGAACTCAAAGAGAGAATCCGGCAGGTTGGTTTGTGCTTTGGATAGCTGGGATAGGATTGAAGGCGGAGCCGGCCCTGTTGGAATGTTCGTATCTTCTTGGACATTAGCTGTCTCCCCGAGTATTGGCACTCTTGGTGGGGGAGGAGCTTGGTGTGAAGCGGATGCTCCGGTTTGCTGTTGTAGCCTGGCAATTAACTCAGCCTGTTGAGCCATGACCTCAGCCTGTTGTTTGGCAAATTCTGCTTGACGAACAACGTCCTGCTGCATGGTTTTCATACTTTCCTGGAGCTGACGCATCATCTCTTCTATGCTAACTGAAAACTACTGATCTAACTAAATAAGTGTGTATCCCATTTCTGAGGTGGAAACAGATATCTCGGCCCAACTGCGCACAGGTGAGGTGGGTAATGATCACTAATCCGAAGACTGTTGAACTGATGATCTGTGCCTGACTGGCCCTTTTACCCTGCCTCTGGCAAAGGAACACTAATTGCCCTTGAACTGAATCTCTAACCTGACAAAGTCTATCAGCACAAGTCCAATGTACCCGGGGGATATCGAAGCCTTCTGAAGCTATGGTTCCCAAGACTACCCTAGCAAAAGAGAAAACAAGCAGCATTTCAGCCCAATTTCACCAGAACAGATATGAGCAAAGCTAAATGACTGTGCTCTCCACTGAATTTTGCCCCAAAACTGAATTTGATACCCGCAGATATAACTGATTTTCAAAACACTAATACCGATGCCCGCAGGCCTGATACCCAGACTTGCAAACTGATATATGCATTCATGTAGAGACACACTCTAAAAGCACATAGCAAACAAGTGAGAGCCAAAAACACCCCTATGGAGGGGTAGGGTTTCCCTGTCCTATTTTGTCAGGAGCTAAGGTTTCACTACACACACAGCGGTTTCACACAACCTACAATCGGGTAAGCAACCTGTCCAAGCTTGGAATGGTCACTATGGATTCCGAATATGCACTAGGTCGAATGGTCAAAAAATGGTGCCCCGGTAAAAACGGGGTTTGTGTTCCCATCGTAGCAGAGCCCGTAACCGGTCAGCCTTATGGCACGCTTCTCAAAGCGAGCCTCCGGCAAACCGTTCAGGAATAGCATATGGCAAACACGGTGTCCTAGGCGCACTAATGCAAATGCAATGCAAAAAAAACACATAAGTGTAATCAAAACAAGATATCATGAGTTTGAGTCAAGTTCTCTAAATCCCCAGCAGAGTCGCCAGAAACTGTAGACGCGCCCGAACGTCCCGGGAGGGAATCCCGTTTTGTTCATTGGGGCTTACTACTGTTTGGACTCAATCTCATGGTCCTGTATCTAATCTCGCCGAGTGCAATGCAAGACCGATGAATTATCAAAGAGTCCAAATCTGACAAATTGTTTTGAAAAATTGATTTTTAGAAAGAAGTGTCAAACATAGACTGCTTTGCCAGATACAGAGTCGCCACCTAAATATTTTATTTTTAGGGAATTTAGGAAACCCTGACTCGTGCCTAAGGCCGCGTGTCCGTCATCACCAAAGTTCCCTTGGCTCGGGAACTTGGGTACGATTGGAGAAAGTCACTTCGTGAGTAACCCCGCTCGCCCGATCAAAGATCGGCCCCTACTAACCATGATATCGAGTTTTGAAAACATTATGTGCTCTTATTCCGGTTTATTAGCCTAGAATTACTATGTGATGCGCACAGCATACAAGTATAGACTGGATCACCTAAGTTGGAACAAAACATCTCATGTTTGTTTTTGAAAGTGGTTTGCTACTTGTAAGTAGGCTAAAATACAGATTTTGCCACCCTCAAGTGGGCTTAGAAAATATGGTGATTTGCCACTCTCAAGTGAGCTTAAAACTCGCAATCAATGAATTGTTCCAATTCAAATAATCCAACCTTCACCCACAGGCATTTAGGCAGTTATATTACATAAGCACATAGCCTCATGGTAAGCATGCTATCATGGCAGTCACTCACACACATGCAAGGATGCTAAAGCATAAACACTTACCGAGTACTCCGAGCCAAAGAAAGAAGCTAATTGGAAATCATGCATGAATCTTAACTATGCTAAGAATGCCTAATGCAACATATGCAAAAATACAACTACAGTAGGCTCAGCTATTCTAAGATGGCATATGAGATGCAACAATCGATACATGTATTCAACTTGGAATTGAAATACAATGCAGTTAGCATGATACGCCGAGCCCGGTGCATGCAATACAGATGAATGAATGCAAACATGCGAACATATAAATGTTAATTAAAACATACCCTAAAACTAACCATTATAAGCTGGTAAATAAAAGGGAGAAAGACGTGGGGTTGGAAGACATACATCACACACATGTACACTTATTATAACATTGCCCTCTCTCGAAGGGTTCGAATAAATAATACAACATCGACTAGCTAATCTAAGCTAATTAAACTAGTTATTACACAACCGAAATGAATCACGAATTGCAGCTAAATATTACACAACATTAATTAATTAATAAATTAACTAAGTAAGCAAGTAAACTAAATGAATGCGGGCTGCCTTGGCTCTGTTTTGGAAGACAATGGATGCATGCATGTTCGAGTTGCCTTGTCGAGAAATTCATCGCGATGCCCCGGCTTACCTTTGTTTGCAATTGAACTCAGAAACTTGCGCGAAGCTCCAAGGAGATGAAATTATAGGGAAAGGCTACCGACCAGCTATAGGCATTGGAAACCACCTACCAACCACCCTTGGTGGTGAAAACCAGAAAAGGTAGTCGGTTTGCCAGGAAACCTGGTCGATCGACCGGTTTCTACATTTTCTGCAACAAAGGCAAGAGAGAGAGAAGGCAAAGTATTTTCAACATATGTGTGCCTGACCACTCTTCCCGTCATTGCATCAGCTCTAGGGAGTGTAGTCCTCGATCCCCGTGCCATCAATCACGCATCTCAACGCATGATGGTCGAGGAGTCGAAGTGCACGACTCAATGTGAAATGAATGCACATGTAAACACCTAAAGCCAATAACTCTATCATGGGTAGTCAAGAGTGTCGGCGACCTGGGAATTGAGGCACGTTTCGTCACTTTGAGTACGAAGCATCCCTCGTTTCCCGTGTTCAGACTAACTCCTATCCCAAACACAATGCAACAAATAATATGGCATGGCATATACAAATGCAACAACTAACATGCAATCCTAAACGAAATGTAACTAAGACATGCAAACATGCAAGGAATGACATGCAAAGGTGCAACTAGCATACGCAATGCTATGAACTACGAATGGCATACTCAATGCACATGACGCTATATAGCATACAAAGGAATGACATGCAAAGGTGCAACTAGCATACGCAATGCTATGAACTATGAATGGCATACTTAATGCACATGACACTATGTGGCATACACAATGCACATACGAAGATGGACATACACAAAGGTATAATCAAGGCATACACAATGCGACGATCAAACATGCGACAACATGGACATGGCATACACGATGCAAGATAGACTTAAACTAAAATGAATGGGCCTCAGCCACACTCAAATCAGTGGCCAAACATGATGAAATTAGGCAACAAAACACATGCAAATATGTACAAATTCAAGGGACCAAACCTAAGGCACCAAATGCAACTCTACCAAAGCATGGCAAGGGATGAAATATGGCATACAATCACACATTTTCCAGCTCTGAAATGACATGCAAGATGGTCCCGAATCATGTAAACACCTCACACAATGCATGCTAGATGGCCCGGATACCGAAACTAGTGAAGTGCATTACACTAGAGGTACACAAAGCAATGCTCAAATGACCCAACTGACCCCAAACATTCCCTATGCAGGCCCAAAATAGTAGGAAAATGGACTAAAATGGTGGCTCAAAAGGCACGGAAATGAAGCTCATGTAATGGTCCATAATTGAGGCATACAAGTACAACTCTCAAATGCATATAAGGAGTGGAAAACATGGCAACATGGCAACCTTACATGCTCTGAAATACCATGCACAATGACCCCAAAACATGCAAACACCTCAATATAAGCATGCAACAGGCTTTAAAACTCAAAGCTAGGCAAGGGTATTGCACTACAACCATGCATAGCAAATAGCATTCGACCATGAGGCCTAAAAACAGAGCTAAGGCAGTCCAAAACATGTACAAAATCAGTTTAAGGCATGGCCAAAAAGTGCTAGAATCAAAGGACAAAATAGTATGCAATACAAGCTAGTGAAGAAGGTTTACACTACAAGCATATGAAGCATTCAAGAGGTCACTAAACTAGAAAAATTCAGAGGTATGACATGCCAAATAAAGCCCAAAAACTCATTGAAACATGGTCAATGCATGCAAGAATGACATGCTTCTTTAATAGGCTATAAAGAGGGTTATTCTACACATGCAAGATGGATACCCAATATGGAAAAACAAGCTCTGGACAGAGCCTATGCAGGTCCTAAAACTCACCAAAAATGGCCTGAAACATGGCTTGGAAGCATGCAAATAAGGGCTTCTTTGTTAGGCTAAATATGCTAGAAATCAAAACAAAGAGAGAGAGGGTCACCCCTCTTTGATTTTGGCTCTCAAAAATACATAATAACCACTGAAAATCCACTAGATTTCAGTGGTCAAAAGGGCAAACAAAGCTCAAAATAAAGGCCTTAATGCATGGCTCAAAACAAGGTGAAATGAAGCATGCGAGGGGGTAGATGACCCCCAACATAAAAATGATATTAAACAAACATGTTAAGGACCTCAAAATAAGAATTTTTTCATTTTACACCAAAGCTCAAAAATTCTTTCAAGTATGGCTAAAAGATGGAGTAAAATAAAACTCAAAAGAGGGAATAGGGTGTTACCCTTGTAGCTCAGCAACTCCAATAGCTTATGGACAAAAAATGCAGCTCCTTAGGACCTCTCAAGACCCTCCAAGAATCTTAGGTTGGTGTTGGAGGTGTTAGGCTAAGAGGTATTGTGCAAAGGAGTAAGAACTTAGCACTTTTGAACACAAAATATAGAGACAAGTGGGGGATGTATGTGTGTATGCTTCAGCCAAATTCAGAACCTTTTGTAAGGAAGAGGAGGGCCTCTCTTATAGAGATACAAGACCAAAGCTTCTCAAAGAAGCTACAAACCAAGGCCAAAGATCCTCCATACACGTGTATGGAGGATGCAGTCTGTGTCTTCCAGTTGGCACAGTTGGCAACAACTCACAGAGACAAGACTGAGGGAGGCAGGCCGACCAGTTCAAAAGGGTCAACTCAAAGAAAGGTGGTCGGCCAGCCCATTTGGTGGTCTCCCAACTGAATGCAAGCTAGTGATATGGTGGGAGACCAGCAATTGTGGCCCAAAAATGAGGGAGACCAGTTACCTGTCAAGAAAATCGGCCAGCGGTAGAAAAGTGGTCTCCAAGGAGAAAAGGTGGTCTCCCACCCTTGTACCACCTTCCAAACAATAAACATAGGGTCCATGCCAAAAATGAACCAAGACGGATGCAAAACGAGGGTTCGGGGGTCAAAACGCGCAGCCGGGTGCCCCGAAAACAGGCTGTTAAGCATCGAAAGTGACGTACGACCACAAAGGTGGTCCCCCGGGCCACAGTGTCCCTCTAGAGAGAGGAAACAAGGTGTGTGCCAAAAACCGTGCCAAACGATGCAAGTTAAGCAGTCCCAAGCCGAGGCGCATGGCCGACGGCTCCAAAAATCGGAAACTGGTTTGCAAAGGGGAAAAGTGGCCTACGACCACGAAAAGTAGCCTACGGCCACTGAGAGATGGTCTACGAGACCTCTCTATCCCTTCAAGAAGAGAAAACAAGACCTAGTTCCCAAACCGAGGCAAAGCACAAAAGGGTCCCCAGGTCCGGGGGTAAGGCTCTCAACCGATACTCTGAAACCTCAGAACGAGCACAACATGCACCATCACCGAGCGCTCAATCGATGACGTCTGAGTCTTAAGGTTGGTCAAAAATGAGGTGTCTACACATACACAACCCCTAAAACCATTCATACCAGCTCATAACGCTAGGTTACGGGCCGTAATACAAGTGCATTACCTCACACAACAGACTTCCACATTACATACACCTATAACACATACAAAATGGCCTGTGGTTCGTTCACATTACTACCAGTTCATTGGATATGGAACATATGTCCTAATGCATAATCCACGGACATCAAACAACATACGTTCAAAGAAGCATAGGGTAATCAGATACACATATATTTTTAAGCATCACAATCAGGAGCGTAACAAAAATAAATCATAATATTTTATAAAATATGTCGGATTATGGCAGACAAAATGTCATTGATGCACGTGGCTTGTGACTTTAAAAACATAACATTCGAACTAGCAATCTAAACATATGAACAAAACATAATCGGTGCTAATAAAATAATGTCGTTAACCAAAACTGTGAATATCCATTTATTTATGTGTATACCCCTTCATACCTGAATCTTAACCCACAATGTGTCACGCGATTGTACCCCAGTCAGTCCACCACGTCCTTCAGTCTACGTATCGAGTCATTCACAAAACCCTTTAACATGATCGCCCGTAGCACACTGCAATTGCCTCCGTGCAGCGACTTCCTCATATCCATATGGCGCACATACTAGTGCATCATAGTGCACACAATGATAACACAATCAAGCCTGTCCAATATCATATCGCAGGTCATTAACGCCGCAACACTAAAATTAAAACACTTTATTCTCTAGATAAGGATGGATCGTAAGCGAGAAAAAAAAAACACACTTACGATTCAAGATGTTGTTGGGGGCAGTCCACCACTAATTCTAATAGCGGGTCGTACTCTTGTGTATCTATCGAGTCATTCCCCATGGACTGCCTCTGGACCTCTGACACAATGTTTTTCTGCATCAATGAACACACACGTCGGCAAACACAGTGTTTGTACGGACACAAACCAACATATAATTGATCATGTATAAATCTTACCAAATAAAGTGCCTCGGTGTCGTGTACGTCCACAATACCCCCCTCGCCCTCATTTAGTTAAAATGCTTCCAACTCCCATCCTCAATGTCGTATACAACCAACGTCTAGTGCGAACCATTGCAAATTAGGAAATGTACATAACGGAACAGCTTTGCTGCATTAAGGTTATCCAGTACATACCTATTTCTTGAGCGTACATTGCTGTTCTTCACCATGTCCTGCAACATTATATGAACAAATTACACATAATGGCATCCTACAACCAAACACAACATTTACAACTATCAACTTACCAAACATATACTACTAAAGAAATAAGATTTGTTCGGAGCGTCAACACCCTCATTTATCCTATCCTTCTCAGCACTCAACAACACAGCGTATGCATCGATCACCTATGACATTTGCACATGTATCAAATACTACTTGTTGGACACGGGATTATATTCAGAACATCATTATACGTAATGACAAAAATAGAAACAAAATTTTTAGAAACACCCAACTTCACGACTTACATTCACCTGTATCTCAGATTGTCACACAAGTGATTTCACATCGGTAAAATACACATCAACTCCATGATCATGGCCATCCCACATCACAGCCCTACAAACCATGCATATCACCCAACAAACAATTAACATATGACAATTGGAATAATAAACATACTCAATTTGTTTGCACGTACCTATCACCGTTTCTCTCGTATGCATCGGTGATCTTCTTTTTTTCCACAGCTGTCATCATTTTCCACACATCGTATCTGTTGTTAATTCCAAAACCTAACTTCTTCTTCACGCATACGTTGACTTCGTCCACATTGATGACCTCATTGCACGCAACATTTTCAGTACCACACCTTACGTTACTCGATATCGAGCTAATAACCATTGCGTTCGAAGTACTCGACTGCCTATGTAAATTCATATACTCAAACCCAAGCAGTTTTAACCCCTTTCTCACTTTACACTTTAAGTTCCGTACAAAAAAATTGTTTGTAACATCAGACCGACCACTTTCTGCCGTATTTGGATTGATAACTACCACCTCTGTCCCCGGCAGTTCAGCGTGCTGCATTTCAGCGCTCTTGATTGATTGGTCCCTCTTTGGCATAACATCCCAAACCGGAATTGGAGCACCAACAACGGCAAAAACTCTGTCTGGAGTGGTATTGTCTGTTAGGTCTGTAACATTTACGTCCCAGCCCAACCCACAGTTCACACCTTCTGAATTTACAGTTACAGTATGGAATGCTTGCGTGACATTGTGCACTTCACGCTCAGCAAATTGCTCCTCCAAAACATGTAAAGCCCTCTTCAACTCAGTATTTTCTGTGGCCAGTTTCGTTAACTCGTTGTCTTTAACCTGCATCAAACTACCAAAACCTTTAACAAGGTGCACCATTTGCATATCATTTGAACGCCTCAATCTGTCCACTTCTACACGCAATTCTGAAATCAAATCTTCCTTTACATTGATTTCCAGTTCAAAATCCGCAAACTTCTTCGTAGCGTGGCATACATGCAACCCAACGTCCACTGTTTGTGTTTCAGTCTTTTGTGTGCTACATCTAGTTGGTGTCTGAATATCCACCAATGATGAACCACGTTCAACCATTCGACTACCATCACCACCACCTACCACGTCACCTTCTACACCCACATCAACAAAATCATCATCATGTGCAGTAACGTTGCCCTCCTCCACTACATTTCCCACATTTCCAACGCCACTTACCCCACCTATCTTCAAGATCTTAACCTCATGTCCTTCAGCAACTAACTGTTCAGCAGTCACCTGTAAACACCACATACAAAATACAGGAACATTTTTTAAACTGTATCAAAGTATACTTATACACAAAAACACATACGATATGTATCATAAAATCAAAACTACAATAGATAGTTACCTCAAAATCCACAGGCCCTGATAACTTCAATCCCCGTGTAGCATTTACTAGCATAGTAACATCCCACTTGAGAAATCTAGGGAACGCGGCTGTAGATGTGGACGTTATTATCGTTATACGTTCACACAACCAATACTGTTATCCACACCATACACAATCAAGAATAACGCACGAATTAACTATATGGATACACTACAAGTAACATAAACGATATCACTCGTATCAAATTACACAACCAAGTAAAAAAAATAGAAACGTACCATTAACACGACGACACATCAGGTTACTTTCTCAGGTGTTCGATGGAAATCCCTGATCGAACACATCAATGAGTTACGGATCGCACCCGTCCAATCATACGTTTTCATTACATCCAAATTATCCACATATCGGATGAGTGCCTAGCTGATTGTTTCCCCGGAATTTGAGAAGAACAATTTCCCATAAGCATATAAGCATAACAGCTTCGCTGTGTCTTCCACATCACGGGCTGTATCGCCATTTGCAGCTTCGACTAGTAGAGTCTGTATCAGTTTTGATGTTATGTGACTAGTGTTACGACACCTACGCTGAACGAAGTCGGACGGTGGCTTAGGGTGGGGTGTCAAATTGAGGAAACCATGCCCATGTTGGATACCAAATATTAACTTGATGTCATCATTGCATACACCCACGCTTTGTTTGCCTAAGCGGAACGTCCCATCTTGTAAATTGTAAGCCCGGATGATATTTACAATCAGGTCATCCCCCTTGTGGAACTCCGTGTGGTCAAGTTGATTTATTAAAATTGCTTCAAGCATAAGCCAGAATGGTGTTTTTTTTTTTAAATAAACAAGGTGTTCGTCCTGCAAATTCAGTGTGTACACCAACTTGACAATATCGGTAATGTTCGATCGAAAGTTGAGCCTCGTAGGGGGACGCTTCGGTGTGACACTGGGATGGTTCACAATTTTAGTTTGTTTGAACAAAATACGTCCTTGCCGACGTACCCCAAGTTTTTTTGGCGTCGACCCGTTGGTCGCTTCTTCACGTTTACACTCACAAGAACGCGTCCATGGACTGTTTGTAATACGAACCACTGCATTTCAATCATCAAATGAAATTTTAGTTTAATAAGTCAAATATTCCAACCACAATCTTTATAAACCCAATAAAAACACTACAACATATATTACAGATAAATGTTTGTACATTAGACGTACGACCCATAACAAAACAAGGCAAGGGATGTGATTTAAATCAAATCCCCCCAATCAACAACACAACAATGTGGTATAGTAATTGAATTTACTGGATACCACAATGACAAAAAAAAACAAATTAAGAACCTCTCACATAACATTTTATATTAAACTTTGGCTGGTTTATGTCCACATAGTACATGCCAAAAAGTAATAATGTAACGGGCATATCAACATCGACCCCACATAACAAGGCGTAACTTAAAACTATGACGGGCATACAAACATCCACTCCACATTACACGACGTAATTACAAAAGATGACAAACATACTACCTCCCAAACCACATAACACGGCGTAATTAAAAAATGACCACACACACATCATAGACAAACCCCGCAAGACAATGGCTTTTCACATCACTGTGCAGTTAGTTGCGTGCCAACACGCGCATACCGTGACAATCAACGTAACCCCATCACCTACACACATACATACATGCGAAACACACAAGACCCCCATAATTCCCCAGGCCCACAACATAGAACAACACAATTTGGCATGATACACACACACGCAACGGGCTACATTGGAACCCCACAAATACACACACCATATTAGTAACACACCCCACCACGTTGTACCTTTTTACTAGCCAAATGTAGGTGGCCTCCATGTAAATGTCACACCTACCAACCCATTACCACCAACACATACTACATTATACTTAATCGATCAACACATTAAGAACTAACAAACGTCAAATGTAACTAACAACAATAACCTAAACCAGACTCCTAAAACGTGACAACCAAACATGACATCAAATAAAACTTCATTTCATAAAATCGAGGTATTTATGTTTACCAGACATCGTCGCTGAGTGGGAATAAGGTATTCCTCCGACGTAAACAGTCCCTCTCATTGGTTCAACCCAAACAACACTGCAGAAACAATCTAGGAAATGCAGTTGGGATGTTTGAATCACTAGATCTTTGAAAACCCACACCCAAATATCCAACATGGCATTGGATTGACGAAATTTGAAATTTGAACCACCGAAATCTCATCGCTTGATTTTAGGGTAACAGTTGTTTACCAATTAGGTGGTATTTCCAAATTAGGGATTTCAAAGCGTTAACGGGTCGGGGCACCACAGGTCTCATTGGTGTTGATTTCAGTCAACGTAACACCCAATCACACTCTTCTGTCACACCAAAAATCTTAACCCACCCCATATACATTACACTTAATGGTATTTTAGATAATCTATGTACATGAGGATTATATGGTACATAAAAATAAATTTGGGACCATCTGGAGCATAAGTCTACCAAATGGGATTTCCTAGTCAATTCTCCATTAAATTATATACTTTCATGAATATGTAAATATTTTTAAAAATCAGTTTGTTTAGTTCTAATTTTCAGAAATTTCTACTTTTTTATTTTCCGTATTTTAATGTTTTCAATGAATTTTTTTAATGTTTCAGGCAATTTTTTTTTTAGTTTTTAGATACACCTAATATAGATACACTTACAAAATATAATATTTGTGAATTATTTTTTTTTTTAAAAAAATATACTAAGTACCAAAAAATACAAAAATAAAATAAAGATCCAATACATTTTCGTATTTTTATATATTTATTAATTGTTTAAAAATATTTTTTTACAAATATTTTACTATTTAAATACATCTACATATATCTAAAAAAATAAAAAAAATAATTTAAAATTTTAAAAATATCCACTAAAAAAAACAAAAAATAAAAAACACAATTTAAAAAAAAAAAATCAATTCAGAAAACCGAAAACTGAACATTTTGATATGTATTTCTCACCCAAATGCTATCCTTCTCTCTCTTATTCCCACCAAAATAAACTGATTTCATGCTCTTAGGAAAACAGAGCAAGTTCCAAAAACAAAATCAATGTCGCAAAACCACCAAGCTTTCACTCTTCAACTCCTCAACACTCCATGGCTTCGATCACACCCACCAATCCATATCCTTTGTTCTCCACCTCTTCCTCTCCTCCGGAATGCTCTCACTTGCCCAATCTCTCCTCTTTCGACTTCTCTCCGGTCGAATTTCTTCCTCATTCTTCACTATTTCATCTCTTCTCAACCATTTAACACAAACCCATTTGGATTTCAAGCCCCCCCATGTTCTTCTCTACGAATCCATCGTCAATACCCATGTTCAGCTTCAGTTACTCGAACAATCCCTCTTTTATTTCACTGAAATGATCGAAAAAGGCCTCGTGCCCTCATCGAATTCTTTCAATGGGTTTTTAGCTTGTCTTCTTAGGTCCAACAGTTTTCAAAAAGCTTGGCGGGTTTTTAAGGATATGAGGGGTAGGGTTGGAATGGATGTGTATAGTTTTGGAATAATGATAAAGGGTTGTTGCGAGAATGGTGATCTAAATAGAGCTTTTGAGGTTCTAGCTCAATTGGAGGATCTGGGTTTGTGTCCAAACGTTGTGATCTACGCTACTTTGATTGATGGGTGTTGTAAGAGCGGTGACATTAATAGAGCAAAGAAGTTGTTTAATGAAATGGGGGAGTTGGGTTTGGTTGCTAATCAATTTACTTATACAGTTTTGATCAATGGGTTTTTCAAGAAAGGGTCTAAAAAAGATGGGTTTGAGCTCTGGGAGAAGATGAAGCTCGATGGTGTTTCTCCTAACATTTATACTTACAATTCTATAATGAGTGAGTATTGTAACGATGGCAAAGTGAGTGATGCATTTCAACTGTTTGATGAAATGCTTGAAAGAGGGCTGTGTAATGTTGTGACATGTAATACTTTAGTTGGTGGGTTGTGTCGAGAGATGAAGGTGTTGGAGGCTGAGAAGTTGGTGGGTCGGATGGAGAGGGCTGGTTTGAGTCCAAATATAATCACTTACAACACTCTACTAGACGGGTTTTGTAGTGTTGGGAAGCTAGACAAGGCTGGAAATTTGTTCAATGAAATGAAGTCCAATGGTTTGTCACCATCTTTGATTACCTATAATGTTCTAATTGAAGGTTTCTCTAGAGTGGGAAATCCAGCACAAGCTTCAAGCTTAATTTTGGAGATGGAGGAGAGAGGCATTTCTCCAACAAAGACAACATATACAATTCTAATTGATGCTTTTATTCGATGGGATAACATGGAAAAGGTGTTTGAATTGTATCACTCCATGCAGAAGGCTGGTTTGGAGGCAGATGTTTGCACCTATGGTGTCTTGATAAGTGGGTGGTGTAGAAAAGGTAATATGAAAGAAGCATCAAGACTTTTTAGATCAATGAGTGAGGTGCGTTTGGAGCCAAACCATGTAATATACAACGTGATGATTTATGGATACTGCAAAGAGGGTAACTCCTATAGGGCCCTAAGACTGCTTAAAGAAATGGGTGAGAATGGAATGGTTCCAAATGTGGCAAGCTACAGTTTGACTACAGAAGTTCTTTGCAAGGATGGAAAGTGGAAAGAGGCTGAAATTTTTGTAAATGATATGATAGATTCGGGTTTAAAACCGTCGGTGTCTATCTATAATCTGATTTCTAAAACTAAATTTATTGATAAGTAGATGTTTTGGAAACACTTTTAAGTAGAATTGTATATATAAGAAACACAGAAGAAAGTAAGAGACACAGATGATTTTTTTTTGATCAGCGAGACACGGATGATATTAGTGGCTGTCTTAGCATGGATACTCTTGAAAGTGGTTAGAACTGCTCCATTTCTCGGTAAGCTTTATGTACCCCTCATGCAATACTTTGTTAACTTCAATTATTATTTTTAGTTTGCTACTTTGCTATACAATATAAACAAAGTATCTACAGCTTAGTTACTAGGGATGCATCTACTGTTAGAATGTGTCCCACATCGCCTGGAGTTGTCCCATCTGTGTTGGTTATAAGGTTTTAGTTTCTCTCTCCTTAATACCTAGATTTTAAGGAGAAGTGTGGGTTGGGTTTTTCAATTTGGTATCAGAGTTTGGTTGGGCCTGTGACTGATGTGCCGTTTTGTTTGGCTATTGTATGTTCTGGTCCAGGAGGGTGTGCTGGAATATGTCTCACATCGCCTGGAATTGCCTCATCTGTGCTAGTTATAAGGCTTCAGTTTCCCTCTCCTTAATACTTGGGTTTTAAGGAAAAGTATGAGCTGGGCTTTTTAATTTTTACTAGAAAATAGATTTTGTTAATAGCAGCTATCTTGAATTTGGCTAATATGATTCTTTTAGTTTTTGGAAGAGGTGAAAATATATATATACATTGAAACCTCAAAAATGGTGCAACACATGTGGACTTGTTATGTGTAGGAGCTACACAAAGACTAATCTTCTATGAAATCCGCAAAAGAGAATAACAACCCAGGTGTGTTTCCTGAGATCCAAAATTGAAAGGATTTGAGCACAAGGGACTCATGTAGTATTCATCTTGTTTGGTTTCAATTTTCTAGATTCAATCTTTTGAAAATTGAGTTTTTTTTTTTTTTCCGTATTTTTTTGTCTTTAGTGAATATTTTTAAAATTTTAAGCAATTTTTTTTTACGTTAGATATACCTTACCTAGATGTATCTAAAAAATATAATATTTGTAAAAAAATATTTTAAAAAATCGATAAATACATAAGAATATGAAAATGTACTGGCCTTTCTTTCTTTTCTTTTTTTTTTTTGGTATTTAGTGAATTTTTTAAAGATTTTTTTCTCAAATATTATACTTTTTAAGTATATTTATGTCAGGTGTATCTAAAAATTAAAAAATTGCTTAAAATATTAAAAAAATTCAGTGGAAAAAAAAAAAAAAACACAGAAAACAAAAAAAAATCAATTTTTTGAAAAGTAAAACTAGAAAATTGAAACCAAATAAGGTGATTGCAACTCAACATTCTCAAAGGTTCTATTTCTCTCCCTCAATTTACACTACGTAAGGCTAAGAGGGTCTCGTTGCCTAGCTTGCTTATATCTCCTAGTGCAACAATGATTCCAATAGCCCAAAAGATTCATATGACCTGGTAGGGCCTGGCCCATTGCATTATGAAAATGAGAAATCCCAATAAATGAGCTAAATCCTTGTGATTCTGGACATATGCTATCTTGTGCTAATTTTGAATTAGATCTTGCTTTAATTCAATAGACAAAGTAATAGGCCTTTAACACTTGTGTTGCTGACTTCCATTGTTTTTTGAAACTTTCATGCTCTCAAATTGAATTTAGCTAACTAAAATGGAGTGTCAGCAGTGTTATCCTTGTACATGAAGCTGACTGTCAAATAATTGTTAAAATGTTTATTTTGATGAAGACTAGCCTAACAAATCTTGTTAATGCATGTTGCAAGAGTACTAAGGCCCACCATGAATTTCATTAGGGTTAATTCCACCAACACCCCCTCAACTATTAGCACATATCAATTTACTTCCCTCATCTATCAACCAATACATATGGACCCCTTCAACTTTGAAAATCATACAAATACACCCCTTTTGAAAGTATACATTTTCATAGTTGAAGGGGTCAAGATGGTATTTGCAAATAGTTGAAAGGGGGTGTTGGATTTAATTACCACACATGTGCACTACTGCTTGAAGCATGGGAAGTAAATTCCCCTGCAATGTTTAGCTTCAATCACATGTAAACCAAAGCATTGTGAACTGTACTCTTCTCTAAATCATCACATTAATTGATATATTTTTTCTATAAAAATAATTTAATTCATTAAACATACAAATAAATATAAATTTTGGAAATTAACATCATAAAGATTACCCCATTTGTAAGAAGTGTTAGAATAGGAATTAAGTTAAAATAGGAAATGTGTTATTGTGTGATTGTGTTTCCTTATATTATGCCTTATGGCACTCCTGTAATTACTCAGTATTATCAATATAAAAGGGAATGAATTCTAACTCATTCCTTAATTCTTTCTCTTCTTTAAACTTATATGGTATCGGAGCCTCAATAGGAGGAACCTAACACCATTCAAACAACACCGTAGGACTGCCTAGGCCACCCGAAGGCAGCCCTTGGCCATTCGGCCTTCACACAACTAAGCCGAAGGACAGTCGGCTCTCTCCAGGGCAGCCGAAGCAGCCTCTGCCCTCCTCTAGGCTTGTCAGCAGCCCTAGCTCATTCATATAGGTCTGTCGGCACTCCTAGAGTCCTTGTAGATTTCGTCTAGTTCACCTCTGCTTTTGTCGACATTCCTTGAGGCTTTGTAGTCCTCGTCTAGTCTACTCCTACTTCCGTCGCACTCGTCTGGTCAACCCGTGCTTCAATCGCACTCGTCAGGTTAACCCTTGCCTCAGTCGCAGTCGTCTGGTCGTCTTGGTTTACTAGTGTGTTGACTGGGGTCTAATACATGGCCTGAACTTGTCATCTTCTCTGTTTCTTTCTTAATACATAAAAATAAAATATATATATATATAAATAAAAAAAACAATAAAATAAAAATGCAGTAAAAAATAAAAAAAAATAAAAAAATTTAGAGAATCCTTTATGAGTTCTTAATCCTTTATGCTTGCATAGTGGTAGTTGGGTCTTTTCTTCCACTGTTATCTTCTAAGTTTGTGATTGGCATTGTGTTTGAGAGTTAAAAAGTAGAGTATCCATGGCAGATTTCCTTAGTGAATCCACTACTTCTCAGCCACCTAAGAACGGGAGTTCCATTATACCTTCTACTATGACTGATAACCTCAACCCTGGTCTTAAGATCGCAACCTCTCTATTCAATGATCAGAATTATCTCGCCTGGTCGCAGAGCCTGACTATTTTTTTGAAGAGCAGAGGGAAGGTGGGTTATGTTGATGGAAGAATACAGGCACCCAATACCACGGATTCGAGTTATGACCAATGGGAGATTACTAACTCCCTGATCATGGGTTGATTGATACATTCTATGGTACCTGAGATTGGAGAGGGCTACTTGTTTATGGACAGTGCCCAGGATATTTGGGAGGCGATTGCTACTACTTACTCCCAAAAGGAGAATTTTTCATAGGCCTTCGAGTTACGTTGCTCCATTGAAAGGTTGGTACAAGGTAAGATGACTATTCTCCAGTATTTTACCTTCCTTAACAATGGGTAGAAGTGGGTTGATCACCTTCAGGATCACAAGCTTGTCTGTCCCATTGATTCTGCTGGTTATCGGAAGTTTGTGGTGCAAGAGTGGGTTTTCAAGTTCTTGGAAGGGCTCAATGTGGAGTATGATCCTGTTTGAAGCCGAGTATTTGGCATGGATGTGCTTCCCTCTCTCCAGAAAGGCTTTGCTTTTGTGCAAAATGAGGAAAGTCGTCGCTCTGCTATGTTTCCTCCTATCACTAGTGATTGCTCTGCCTTAGTTTCTGCCCCTCCTCGAGATAGTGTGCCTCGTGGTTTTTGTCCCTCCTCTGAGAAGGATCAGCTTTACTGTGACTACTGCTGTAGACCTTGCCACACTAGAGAAACTTGTTAGAAGCTGCATGGAACCCCTTCTGGTGGCCAAGGAGACCGCCCTGGTACTCGAGGGGGTCGGTCTGGTCAATCGAGAGGCCGAGGGGCCAATGCACGGGCGCATCTTTCCGACACGGTTGAGCCACCACCTTCATCTCCCGTTGTCTCCCTGGCTGCTGATGTTTCAGGGTTATTGGCCTTGTATTTTGAGATTGCTCTTCGCCACTTGCTAGACCACCGAGCCTCCTCGTCTGCTCCAGGTGCACCCTCTTCTTTCTTTGCCAATTCAAGTAACTTGGCTTCATCCCCATGTGCATTGCTATCTCATACGTCTGTACTATGGATTATTGATTCTGGTGTTTCCGACCATATGTCTGGCTCCTCTAATTTATTTTTAGAGTATAACCCCTCCTCAGGTTAGGAAAAAGTGCGTATTGTTGATGGTACCATTTCGTCTATTTCAGGGAAGGTTTAATTCATGCCACCCCTTCCCTTCCTTTGTCTTCTGTCCTCCATGTTCCCAATTTCAGTGTTAATCTTTTATCTTTGAGTTGTATTACCCATGACTTAAATTGTAGCGTGACTTTTTTTTCCTGATCATTGTCTTTTTCAGGACCTTATCACGGGGAAGAGGATTGGCAGTGGTAGAGAGGAACATAGGCTCTACATTCTGGATCAGACAGATAAGCTGGCTCATTTTTCTATTCAATTACCATCCATCAAGGAAGATATTTGGCTGTGGCACCGTTGCTAAGGACATCTCTCTTTTTTATTACTTAAGCATTTATTTCCTTCTGTTTTTGAGAAAAATAATGTGTCAAATTTTCAATGTGAGCCTTGTCAACTTGAAAAACAACACAGAGCCTCTTTTGCTCCTTCTATTAATAAAAGTCTCGTTCCATTTTCTTTGATTCATTCTGATGTATGGGGTCCATCTCGTTTCGTGTCTTTAACCGATCAAAAATAGTTTGTTATCATCATAGATGATTGTTCCCGGGCCACTTGGGTCTATTTGATGAAAGATAAAAATGAGGTATTTTTTGTGTTTCAAAACTTCCATAAAATGGTTTGTACTCAGTTTAGGACAGTTGCCAAAATTCTCTGTTCTGATAATGGGGGGAATATATTGACTCTGGTCTTGCCACTTACTTCGCCACTCATGGCATTCTTCACCAAACTTCATGCACTAATACCCCTCAACAAAATGATATTGCAGAACGAAAAAATTGCCATGTCCTTGATGTCGCTTGTTGTCTATCCTTTTAGATTCTGGTTCCTCAATCATATTGGGGGGAAGCGGTTCTCACTGTCGTTTATTTGATTAGTCGTCTTCCTACCCAAGTCCTTCAAAAACAAACACCTCTTCAAGTTTTGTTCAAGTCTACCTCTTTCGGGTTCTCCATTTCTCTTAAGACTTTTGGTTGTGTTTGCTTTGTCCATAATTATTCACCCACTCGTGGTAAATTAGATCCTCGGTCCTTTACGTGCGTTTTTCTAGGTTATTCTGCCACCAAAAAGGGTTATAAGTGTTTTCATCCTTCCATTCGCAAATGGTTTGTCTCCATGCATGTCACTTTCTTTTAGTCTCAGCCTTACTTTCCAACCTCTCTGGTATCACAGTCATCCCTTCAGGGGGAGCCTTGGTGTGAAGGGATTTCTGTTCCACTTCTGCTCGTGGTTGAACAGATAGAGGATGATGAGCTAGCAGTTGTTGAGGAAAATGAAGCAGGCAAAGTTATATTAGGGACAAGGACAAATAACAAGTCACCTAGATGCAAGAGACTACTTTCCTTCCTCTATTGCCAACTTCTTCTCCGGATGAGTGTCCAGAGTCAACCCTTTCTCCTGAGAGTCCAGGTAATTCTGATTCTAGTGTTCCTATTCCTGATTTTTCAGATCTTGATGTTCCCATTGCTAATAGGAAGGGGGTTCGGTCATATACTCAGCATCCTATTACTAATCATGTCTCTTATTCTAATTTGTCTTCGTCAGATAAAGCTTTTCTGTCTAAAGTGTCTTCTGTGTGTCTACTTACCAATTTTTAGGATGCTTTCTCTATTCCTGAATGGAAGCATGCCATGATGGAAGAGATGAGAGCTCTCAGCAAGAGTGACACTTGGGAGTTAGTGGAGTTACCTAGAGGCAAAAATCCAGTTGGGTGTAAGTGGGTGTACATGGTAAAACACAAAGCAGATGGTTCCATAGAACGGTACAAAGCAAGACTAGTTGCTAAGGGCGTCACTCAAACTTATAGGGTGGATTACAAGGAGACATTCGCATCGGTTGCTAAGATGAATTCTGTAAAAATTTTACTCTCTCTTGCTACAAATTTGGATTGGCCACTTCATCAGTTTGATGTGAAGAATGCCTTCTTTTATGGAGATCTAGCAGAAGAGGTCTATATGGATATTCCTCCTGGTTTTGCGGATGCTAAGTCCAACGGTAAAGTCTGCAGGCTCCGAAAGTCACTTTATGGGCTAAACCAGTCTCTGAGGGCTTAGTTCGAAAGGTTTGCTCAAGCTATGCTGAAATATGGGTCCAATCAAAGTCAAGCTGGTCACACTTTGTTTGTGAAACACTCCTCACATGGTAAGACCACAACTCTTATTGTCTATGTTGATGATATTGTTCTGACAAGAGATGATGTTGAGGAGATTCCTCGTTTGAAAAATACTTAGCCAAGGAGTTTGAGATCAAAGACTTAGGCTATTTGAAATATTTTTTGGGCATTGAAGTAGTTCGGTCCAAGGATGGCATCTTCATATGTTAGAAGAAGTATGTACTTGACTTGCTAAAAGAAACTGGAATGCTTGGAGGTAGACCATGTGAGACACCTCTAGAATCGAGCCAGAAACTGAGTGGGGATCAAGAGGGAGATCCAGCGGATAGGGGGAGATACCAGAGACTAGTGGAAAAGCTTATATACTTATCCCACTCACGTTCAGACATTGTTATTGCAGTGAGTATGGTGAATCAGTTTATGCATGCTTCGAGAACTTCTCACTTAGAGGCAGTTATGAGAATTCTGAGATACTTGAAATCTTCTCTTGGAAATGGTCTCTATTTCTCAAAACATGGCCATCTCAGTGTGGAGGCATTTATTGATGCAGATTGGGCTGGATCCGTCACTGACAGACGATCAACTTCCGGATATTGCACATTTGTTGGTGGCAACCTAGTCACATAGTGAAATAAGAAACAGAATGTGGTTGCTAGATCTAGTGCTGATGCAGAATTCAGGACTATGGCTCAGGGAGTATGTGAGTTATTGTCGATTAAACTATTGTTGGGAGACTTGGGAATTCATCAGAATGACTCCATGTAACTATACTGTGACAACAAGGCCACAATCAACATAGCACATAATCCAGTTCAACATGATAGGACTAAGCATGTGAAGATTGATAAGCACTTCATCAAGGAAAAACTCAGTAGTTGTATTATATGTATTCTATTTGTGAAGACTGGAGACCAACTAGCCAATGTTCTCACCAAGGGGCTTGGGAGCAAACCATTTCATGGGATTCTCAACAAGCTGGGTATGAGCGATATTTTCGCACCAGCTTGAGGGGGAGTGTCAGAATAGGAATTAAGTTAGAATAGGAAATGTGTGATTGTGTTTCCTTATATTATGCCTTTTGGCACTTCTGTAATTACTCAGTATTATCAATATAAAAGGGAATGAATCCTAATTCATTTCCTAACTCTTTCTCTTCTTTAAACCTAAAAGAAGCACAGACACTTATAAGACGTTAACATGTTGTGTCCGACATTGATACGAAATGACATGACAATCGTTGGATGCTTCCTAACACTTGGGCCACACATGAAAAACACGTACACGTTTGAATAAATAACTTGGAACTCAATCATAAAGTAAAAACAATGTAAATTTATACCTGTTCTTATCATTTAGACTTTAAAAGTTATTATCTTTTATTTAAATATTCATGTTTATGACATATAGTATTTATTTATTTTTATATATGATTTATAATAAATATGTAAAATCCTATATTTTGCATACGTCCCCCACGTGTCGTGTCTATCATTGTTTGAAAATTTTCATGGCAATGTGTCTGTGTTGTGTCCATACGTGTTCATGCTTCTTGGCCCAAATGCAAGGATAAGACGAGCACCTGATGGGTAGAAGTCACTATTTTGGACTACTTAAAAAAGTTTTATTTCTAATTTGGACTAGATCTTTCAACCTAGTTGTGGCCCAAGTTGCCCAACAATAATAAAAGCACATTCTAAAAACGTATTTTAACCTAGTTGTGGCTTGAGTTGCCCAACAATAATGAAAGAGCATTCTAGGGCATTGTTCCGTAACCATCGGATAAAATTGAGGCTATTTTTTATGTGCGCTGGGAGGAGCTGTCATCTCCAATGATGTGCTACGCTATGAGCCCAAAAACCATAGGCTGGTTTCCCCTCAAAACTATGGGCTGTTTTGCCAAAACCACGTGCTAGTTTGGCCAAAAACATGGGCTGGATTCTTTGAGATTGGGGGGTTTTAGGGGGCTGATTTTTGTATATCATTAATTTACTGGCCCTAGTTGTTTTTCCTATGCTTGGCCTTGTTCTGAATTTTTTTAGATCTACTCGGTAGATTATGTTTTGTGTAGAAGCTAGACATGTTTTACCCTCTTCATAGGATGTGTTGGCTTATGATTTACCTACCCAAAAACAAAAACCTCATCCAATCCCCAACCCTAATCTAAGACTATATAATGCCGTGACCTCTATGGCTTGGTGACATGAAAAATCATGGTCACAGAACGACCTTGAGAAAGGTTTGATGCCCTGAATCTCTATTTATGCATTCTAGCAAGCAAGAAATCAGAGGTTTTGACCTTAATCACCTCTGAAGCTCTAGTGGATTTTCAAACTAAGTTGTGGCATCAAATCTTGTTCTAATCTTCCTAGGGGTATGCTAAGTTAACTTGCATTTTCATTGCTTCATGTGATTAGCTCTACCATCTAATCAATAATTTTATATTCAATTTGATTATATCATTTCTTGCTTCTACTTTAATTCATGGAATTAGCAACCTTGCTTTTTTGTTGCCCTCTTCGCTCCAAATCACGAGGAAGAGGATTTATCTATATGCTTTCCCTTCAAGTCAATCCATGAGTCTGGAGGACCTCTTATCAGTTATGGAAACATATCTTTGGTACTAATTAAAAAATAAATAAAAACATATCTTTGGTTGCAGATTTAGTTGTTGATAGTGTTTATTAATGTGTTACACAAAGGTTGGGATTGATCCACACAATTCATCTAATCTTTGCGACTCTCCTTTACTCATAAGAGATGTGGCCATTTTCACATCTATATCATTTAATTTTATCTTTCTACATTCAAGTAATTATATTTTATTAGACTTCATTTGCTCTCCCCCCGTCCCCCCCCCCCCCCCGCGCGCGCGCGCGTGGTCATTCCTTAGTTATTGATAAAAATAATTACTTGGAAATTCTAAGATAGAGAGCAAGAGACAAGTTGGGTGTGTAACCCTTTCTACTTTTGGTTATTTCTCGAACCACAACCTTATTCCATGATCTTTAGGGATGAGTTTACAAGTAGACCTTAAGAAACATGGACACCTTGACATAGAAAATTTTCAAAATATGTAGGACATGACATGTGCAGGACACGTGCAAAGTATATAATTTTATATTTATTTAATATGTCATATGTAAGGATAAATAATTATTATATGTTATGTATATATTTGAGTCAAAGATAATAATTTTTACAATAATGACTTGGACCCCCTTTGTTTCCCACCCCCTTGACCCCCTCTTCACTTGATTGGCTACTTTTTTTTTTTTTATTCCTTCTCCAATCACCATCTGCCACGTGTCTGTGGGGGTGGTGGGGGTGGCGATTGGAGGGGGTCTCAATCATCACCCTAATTTTTAAAGTCTAAAGGAGGATAATATTGATAATTTTACATAATTTTTGTTTTATCATTGGAAAAAATAATGAAAAATCCTCGGGGAAGTAAATTCTAAGTCCACCCAAATAAATTTTAATGCATGAGATCCCTCATTTTAGGTTTAATGGTATTTGAAGGACATGTTTGGGGAAGTAAATTTTAATGACAAATTTTTCCCTTCTGGTTGTACGATCCTTCAGTTATTTCTTTCTTGCTCTCTCTCTCTCTAAGACGCAAAATTTAGTGTTTGATCGTCTCCACCGCTTACTCTGTGTGTGTGTGTGACACAATCTAGTGTTTGATCATTTCCACCAGCCGCCGATCTCAGATCTAACATCAGTGACCATTGCCTTCACCGTTAACCACCGCTATCTCATATCCGTTATCACTGAACTCAGATCTGATACCAACGACCTCGGATCGGAGATTGAAAACCTCAGATCTGTGAGAAGAAGGCCACCAAAGTTGCCTGTCTTTCTCCAACACCATTGCCATCATTTCAAATCTACTGTCGGCGACCACCGCTTTGTCTCTTGCCGCTCATCGTCTCCTCTCTCTCTCTCTCTCTCTCTCTCTCTTAGACACAACTTAGTGTTTGATCATTTCCACCATCCGCCGGTCTTAGATCTAACATCATTGACCACTGCCTTCATCGTTAACCACAGCCATCTCAGATCTGCTACTGACAAACTCAGATCTGTGACCAGCGACCTCATATTGAAGATCGGAAACCTCAGATCTGTGAGAAAAAGGCCACCAAACTTGCCTCATCTCTATCCATCCTCTCTCTCCAACACCATTGCCATAGTTTCAGATTTACTATTGGTGATCACCACTTTGTCTCTCTCCGGTTTCTCTCTCATTTCTCTTGGTACCCAAAGATTTATTTATTTTTATTAGGATCAATTTGAATATTGAGGTTGAAATTTGAAACAAATAAGTTGTTTTAGTGTTTTAATTTACTATTTAATTGTTTAGTAGCGGAATATTCAATGTTTTGATAATTTTTTTGTTTAATATTTCTACTAATAATGATAAAATCATAGTAAGTGTGGTGGTTAGTAATGATGATGGTGAAAATTTAATGTTTAAACGTGCTAAATTCAAACAGTAAAATTTTACTTTCATCAATAAAATTTTACTGTTAACAAAAAAATGAATTTTCAATAATTTTTGATTAGTTGTTACAAGCCACTATTTTCACGTTAGTTTGCTAGTGTTATACTTAGAAAATATGAGGAAGAAGAACTCCGAAAATATGAGCGTAATTGAGAATCAAAATCGTGAGAACGCACTAGAAAATGCATAATTAACGCATAAACACGTAAGCAACACAAAACAATCAAACAAGATCAGAGCAAAAATTATTCGAAAATTCTACGCAATTTCAATACAAGTTCGAGATTTTGAGAATCAATATCGCGAAAACGCGTCAGAAAACGCATAATTAATGCATAAGCATGTAAAGCAACAACAAAAGAAATAAATAAATCAAATAACAGAGCTACAATCAAACAAAATCAGAGCAAAAAATTATTCAAAACCTAAAACATAACACATACAGATACAGATACAGATACAGATACAGATGGAGAACCGTATGGTGAATTACCTGAAAGTATGGAGGATGAGAGGCGATCTTGGGAGCTCTGGGCTTCTTCTCCTTCGGAACCCTAGGTTTCTTCTCCTTAACAGGTTTCTCCGCCGGCTGTGACTGCTCCGCCACTACGACCTCCTCCATCTGCACCTCAACAGTAGGATTCTCACCTTCAACAGTGGTCGACATCACAAATCACTTGATCGAATCACACACAGTAAGAAGATCGAGTCGCGAAAGTAATGCTCTCTGATGTTAGGCGTCGCTTGTGGCGCCATCACTGCCGGAACTGCCGGAACTCGTTACCTGATCTGGTCTCTGTTCGCCGATCCCAACAGCTTCGAATTCCGTGATTCAGAGGATGATTTTGATGGTGCTGATGATGTGAACCCGAAGAAGATGGGCTATATCGCTGTTCCTGCTGCCGATACTCCGGCGGCGGTGAAGGAAGTGGTTTGAGCGTGGTTTGGATTTGTGTGACTTTAACTCTAGTAAGTAAGCATGGGTTTTCTCATCGTGAGTTGGAAAGCATGGGTTGGTTAAGCCTAATCCAACAGTGAGAAGTCTTGCAACGCCATTGAGAATGTTTGATGGAATGGATGAGGAAGAAGTTCCAAAGAAGAAGCCAGAGGTGATAGATGGTCCTGTGCTGAAGACATGTTTCACTGGCAGGCAACAATTATGGGTTTGACATGAGGAGACCATAGTGGCACCGATTGTGGCCGTTGTTGGCCATTGTTGGAAGGTGCAACTGAGCTGTCCATAATCACCGGCGGCGGAAGCGGCCGCGGAGGACCGAAACTGGGAGGTATGACAGACATGTTATGTGCTTAGTTTTCTCATCGTCCGGCGGGCGGCCAAGGCGAGACTGCCGCCCGCCGGTGAAGCGAAATTACTAGGTGGTTAACTTAGCTCTGATACCATAAAAGATTTAATCTATAACATGTATTGAAGGATTTAATCTATAACGTGTATAGATAAAAGGAAAGAATGTGTATTGATAGATATTGATTCTGTTACAATTGATTGATTATATAGATGTAGGTTAGGTGGTGGTAGGTGAGGAGTAGGTGAGTGTAGTAGGTGTGTGTGGTAGGTGATGGTAAGTGTGTGGTAGGTGATGGTAAATTCTAACAGTAGGTCATACAGATTATGCCAGCATTGATTTTCTCCTTGATGAAATGTTTATCCACTTCTATATGTTTTGTGCGATCATGTAGAACTGGATTATGAGCTATAGATATAGCTGCTTTGTTGTCACAATAGACCTTCATAGGTGTCGGGTGAGAAAGCTTTAATTCTTCATAAATTCTTTTAATCCACATTACTTCACAGATTCCATGGGCAACAGCTCTGAACTCTGCTTCTGCACTACTTCTAGCTACCTTTTTACTCCGCCATGTAACTAGGTTCCCACCTACAAAGGAGCAGTATCCGGATGTTGATCTCCTGTCTGTAACACTTCCTGCCCAGTCTGCATCTGTGTATACTTCAACTTGAAGATGTCCATGTTTCTTGAACAGTAAGCCTCTCCCTGGAGTTCCTTTCAAATATCTTAAGATCTTATAAACGGCCTCAAAGTGCTCTGCCCCTGGTGAGTGCATGAACTGACTTACCATGCTGACTGCAAAGGCAATATCAGGCTGCGTATAAGACAAGTAAATCAATTTCCCGACAAGTCGCTGATATTGTTCCCTCTCTTTGACTTCTTCAGCCTTAGCAGCTTGTAACTTCAAGTTAGGCTCGATCGGAGTCTCCACCATCTTACAACCAAGCATACCTGTTTCTCCAATGAGATCAAGAACATATTTTCTCTGATTAACGAATATACCTTCCTTGGATCTTGCAAATTAGGATTTTGTTTCCACAAATGACACATCCATACTCACATGAAATTTCTTGTTTTGAGGATCGAAGCACTTATACCCCTTTTTGTTTGAGGAATAATCCAAAAAAATACATTTTATAGCACGGGGGTCAAGTTTTGAACGAAATTGACTGGGAACATGAACATAGGCAGTACATCCAAAAACTTTGGCTGGTAAATCAGAAAACAACCTCGTGTCAGGAAAAAAATTTTTGAGACAATCAAAAGGTGTTTTGTATATTAACACCTTTGTGTTAGCATATTATATTAGCCGAAAGGTACACTAGGGTTTGTCTGTAATCATTTTTTGCACTCAGGGATAGCACTCAGGGATCATCTTGTAAATTGCCTTCCTTGTAAACCCTAATCTTCATCTATAAATAAGGGGTGATATTCTATCATTCCCTAAGCTGGTTACCCAAGCTTCACAAACGTCTCCTGATAGTCGATCCCATAAGTTTGAGTGAAGCCTTTAGCCACCCGTCTCGCCTTGTATCTCTCAACGCTTCCATCTGCGTTACATTTTATCGTAAACACCCATTTACACCAAACTGTTTTCTTGTCTTTGGGTAGATCAACTATCTCCCAAGTACCACTTCTCCTTAAAGCATTCATCTCCTCCATGACTGCTAATTTCCAATTCGGATCATCCAATGCTTCCTGTATATTCCTTGGAACAAAGAAGTGTGAAATCCTAGATGTGAAAGCTCTATGGTTTTTAGACAGTCTTTGATAGGAGAGGTAATTTGCAATAGGATGTTTAATGCAATTTCGGACACCTTTCCTAATTGCTATAGGAACATCAAGGTCGGAAATAGAAGGAATAGGATTACCTAAAATTTCGATGCCAGAACTCGGGTGGACATTCGGGTCATTAGGATGGACATTCGGGTCATTATTCCTCAGATGAAATCGCTTCCTAGTATAAACCTGAAGCTCAGGATTTAGATCATTTTGTAGTACTTCTCCCCCTAAATAAGAATTTTCTTAACTAGGCACCATAGAACTTGGTTCTCCTAAGTGATCATTATCAGACAGATGTGATTTTTGTGTAAGATAAATGACATTGGGGAGCGGGATAGAAATATCCCAAAAACGGTCTTCTCCTCCACTTGTCTTCCCCTGAAGAGAAATGTTGGGGAAATAGGATTTTGTTTCCACAAATGACACATCCATACTCACATGAAATTTCTTGGTTTGAGGATCGAAACACTTATACCCCTTTTTGTTTGAGGAATAACCCAAAAAAACACATTTTATAGCACGGGGGTCAAGTTTTGAACGAAATTGACTAGGAACATGAACATAGGCAGTACATCCAAAAACTTTGGCGGGTAAATCAGAAAACAACCTCGTGTCAGGAAAAAAAGTTTTGAGACAATCGAAAGGTGTTTTGTATGTTAACCCCTTTGTAGGCATCCTGTTTATCAAATACGAGGCTGTTAAAATTGCTTCACCCCATAAATATTTAGGAACATGCATGTAAAACATTATAGCACGTGCTACTTCAAGTAGATGTTTATTTTTTCGTTCTGCAATGCCATTTTGTTGAGGGGTATCCCGACATGTAGATTGATGAAAAATCCTTTTTTTTTCCAAAAACTCACCCAACTGCTCATTGAAATATTCTGTTCCATTATCAGAATGTAAAATACCAATTTTGGTTCGAAATTGGTTTTCAATCATATTGTAAAAATTTGTGAATAAATTTTTCACGTCAAATTTTTTATTCATCAAATAAATCCAACATAAGAGGGTATGGTCATCAATAAATGTAACAAACCATCTTTTACCAGAAAGAGTAGTGATTTTAGAAGGGCCCCAAACATCACTATGAATCAAATAAAAAGGTTTGGAAGCCTGGTGAGGTTTTGGCAAATAAGTAGAGCGATGAAATTTTGCAAAAATGCAACTTTCACAATGAAAAGAAGAACAATCAATCCCTTTAAATAATTCTGGAAATAAATGTTTCAGATAAAGAAAACTAGGATGTCATGGCGGCGGACATGGAGAAACAACAAACTTATTTCAAATCTGTATGTAGCCTTAGCTTCAAAGTATTTGTAAATTTTTTGATCAATGAGTTTTGTGCTCTCTTGTTGATTAGTATTCTATTGATTGTACCATGTTGTGACCTTTTAGCTCGAATAGCTGGTTCCATCTTGTCAGTCAAACATTATAGCATGACATATTTGTGTTGGACAAAATTGGCTGTCAGCTTGTCCGAATGCAGCAACTACCAGATTCTCCCCATTTTTTGTTTGTTTCGATTCTTATTGTAAATTTAAATATTTCAATCTCACTGGAAAACTCTTGATTGCTAGATTTATTAAATCGCGGCTAAGCTAGAAACTTTTGTGATGGACCATTTGCTTTTGCAAGTATTCAAAGTTTTCATTTTCTTCAGGAGTGAGATAGTGTGTTTCCATTGATTTGGACTTGTTAAAAACATGGTTAGACTTAGAAAATATGAGGAAGAAGAACTCCGAAAATATGAGGAAGAAGGAATATATTTCTGTTATATTCAAAACTTCTTATCTTACAAGACCAAATGACACTCCTTATATAGGAGATATTACAAACATCATTATAACCCATTATATGCCACTTACATATTATATATTACCACTATCTACCACTATCATATTCTATACATGCCACTATCTGCCACCAACACCACTATCATATTATATACATGCCACTATCTTATTATATACATTAACACAAATTTCCAGCAGTTATCACTATTGTTGTTGTTCCCTTCATTATCATAATTGTTGTTTCTGACTGGTATATTAGTTTCTATAGATTGTGGCTCTGTCTATGGAAGAATATACGTGGAAGTATAACAATTCTGTTTTTATATCCCTTTCAGTGTTCTTAACAATAACGTTTGTTATTTCAGAGGTTCATACGTAGTGAGATGATCAAGGATGTTTGTACTCTTGGAGGTAGCACATCAGCGATTTTTTTTTACCGAGGTACATTCTTACCTGATTTTTATCTTGTTGTAAAGTGAATGGCTTCTAGAGCTTCCTCAGTAGATAAAAAATGTCTCTCCCTTTCTTTAATTATTTTGTATATTTGTATTACTATGCATATGTTCTTAGTATTGGCTCAAAAGACAAATGAACCCTGTTTTTTCTTTTCTTATACTTTTCTTTATCTTTGCACCTATAGTTTATTTGCCTTCAAATGTTCACAAGTGATGAGAAATCTTATGAAGAAGAGGATGAGGTCGTTGTTCATAGCATTTCAGTTATGATTGTCGAGTTGTCAGGTGAGACGTGATGCTCTGCAATTTGAAATGGCATGCCTCGTGTGTTTGACCTTTCGATTTTGTTAGTACACATAGGGCATGTTTGATTGGGTGGATTAGAGCATAGGATTGGGATTATTAATCCGTGGACCCAATTATCCTATGTTTGTTTTAACATTTTGGTTTAGGATTATTAATCCAATGGATAATTAATCCAACAAATTTGTAGGATTATTAGTAATGGGGTAGGAGTGGGATTATTAATTCAATGGATATTAATCCAATTGGATAGTGAATACTACACTAATTTAATAGGATTTTCAATACTTTACTATTAGTCTTATGAATCAAACATGACCATAAGACCTTGGCTAAAAAAAACTGATACGTGAGGAAGTTTCTGTGAATATTTTACTGTGGCATATCTTTCTCTCTCACAATTAGGCATGATTTTTATCCCAAAAATTTATTATAACTCTATTCAAAAGGCAAAAAGGATGCTTTTCATTTATTTCTAGCAAAAGAACAACTTTGTGACTCTCAGCCCAGAGGTAAGATAAGTTATTTTCAATCAAACAAAAAATTATGTATCTTTGTTGTTTAATGATATGAGTTTCCTTAACAGAATTTATTTTCACCCCACTCGAAATGTTACTCAAGCACTTAATGTATGATCAGTTGATTTGTATCTCGTGGATATAACAATCTTCTCTATTAGAGAAAAAAGAGAAAAAGAGCAGGAGGGAAAAAAGACGAACGGAAAAAGTAAAGGAAGAATGACACTAATAAAGGAAGTTTGAAAACATTGAGATCATGAGGGAACAAAAGAAATGGAAATGAAATCCAAAGCAAATAGCAAGGGAAGTTCAAAATTGTAGAAAGATAGCAAATTTACTTGGTGAAAGTAATAGAGCGTATAGAGAGAATATTGTCCTTAATGAGGGCTCAATCAAAATATTAATTCTTTTCAAATTTTTAATATTTTTTTTGACCACTTTGCTCACAACCTTGATATCAGGGGGTTATTTCCCTTTATTGTCTTCTTGTCTGGCCCAAAAGGAAAAAAACATAGCAAAAAAATTCTTCTATTTTTATCAATTCTCCAAATTGGAAATCCACATTGATTGAGCTCAATGTAGGTTGGGACCATAAATGGTGATTTCTTTTCGCATTGGTATCTGTTATCATAGGGATTGTCTCGATGCTTCCCTTTTTCATGCTTGCTTTACATCTGCCACATGTTGTGCACCTGCACTCCCTTGCTTTATTATTCTTTTCTCCCACTGGATTTTAGCACTCATGAATCTTAAAATGGAAGTTATTTGAAGTATTGGATGAGTTGGTAGAGTTCAAATTGTTGAAAATATTCGGTCCCTGGTCCTTTTTTTATTCCTTAACAAAGAAGGGGGGAAAAAAGGATTCAATATTATAGTTGTTCACGTCATTTATTCAATAGAAAAAAAAAGGGAGTAAGGTTGTTATTTGCAATAGATTGCATACACATTATTTACACTTCCAGAGAAAATGTTTCAAGGTATTAATGAATCTTTACTATTCTGAATTCTGATCCTGGAAATTAATTTTTGCACTATGCACAGAGTTCGACATATTGATCCAAAAGTAATTACATGAATTAGTTTGCTTTTTTAATACTATGTGCCACATGCTATAAATGTTTGTTTTTCCACATTTTTTCCCTTTCTTTTTCCTACTCCGTTACTTATCTGCATCTGTAAACAAAATGTTTAAATTTTGTTTCAAGTAGTAGACGAGTTTGGCAGCGTAAATCATTACACCCTTTTTCCATAAATGAAGAAATTTAGGTTATTAACTCTTATTGTTTGTCCACAAGGATGCCTTGCTTGTTATAATAATATTGTTAAAACCTATCACCTACTTCACCCACTAAACCTAACCCACTACACCACTACCACCTCACCTACTCCACTAAACCTAACCCACTACACCACTACCACCTCCACTTTACCTACTCCATCTACCACCTACTACCACCTACTCTTCTATATATAGGAATCATTGTAACATTCAATAAATGAATCAATAATACAATCATTTCTCTTTATACATTAAATTTCTACATGGTATCAGAGCTATAAGACTTATTTTTTTTTTTTTTTTGCTTCACCGGCGGGCGGCACCCTCGCCTTGGCCGCCCGCCGGACCTCAACCTAGTCCGCTAGAATTTTCTCACTCCCTTCCTCTCTTTCTCTCCCCTCTTAGCTCAAACTCAGAGAGTCGTAGAATCGCCTCTCCTTTGATTCATCTCGATCTTGGTTTATGAGCTCGAAGGAGAAACCCACTCTTGGTGGTACGCGGATTAAGACCCGTAAACGGAATATTGCAGCTCCTCTGGACCCTTCAACATTTGCGGATGCAGTGGTCCAGATTTATCTGGATAATGCTGGTGATCTGGAACTCATTGCTAAGAGCATTGAATCTTCGGACCTTAACTTCTCAAGATATGGTGACACCTTCTTTGAGGTTGCTTTCACAGGTGGTCGTACACAACCTAGCACAACCAAGCCTGATGAGGGGGAGCGCCACCCTTTCTCTATAATAGACTGTGAGCCAACGCCCGTCGGCCTTCGTGAAAGTCACTGTTGATGCCGACCATGCCACAGTAGCAATAGCCACAAGAAGCACCACATCACAGCAGCAAACCCTTTTTTCTGATGCTGTTGTCCTTCTCTCTCTTTCTCTCTCTTCCCAGGAAAGATTGAAGGTCAGTCTGGGCAGTATTTGCAGTGGTCCAGATTTATCTGGATAATGCTGGTGATCTGGAACTCATTGCTAAGAGCATTGAATCTTCGGACCTTAACTTCTCAAGATATGGTGACACCTTCTTTGAGGTTGCTTTCACAGGTGGTCGTACACAACCTAGCACAACCAAGCCTGATGAGGGGGAGCGCCACCCTTTCTCTATAATAGACTGTGAGCCAACGCCCGTCGGCCTTCGTGAAAGTCACTGTTGAAGCCGACCATGCCACAGTAGCAGCAGCCACGAGAAGCACCACATCCCAGCAGCAAACCCTTTTTTCTGATGCTGTTGTTCTTCTCTCTCTTTCTCTCTCTTCCCAGGAAAGATTGAAGGTCAGTCTGGGCAGTATTTTGGTGCAATCACAGAGACAGAGCAATGGCAAACAGAGTACCTAAGCCTAACCCTGTGGTCTTGCAAAGTGACCAATTGTATCAGTATATACTGGAGACTAGTGTCTACCCACGAGAGTCAGAGCATCTCAAGCAGATCAGGGATGCCACTGCAACCCATCCAGCGACCTTCTTTGGTACAGCACCAGATACAGGGCAATTAATGGCCATGCTCTTAAAGCTTGTGAATGCTAAAAAGACCACTCTCGATCTCTCTCTCTCTTTAAGACCATGAAGTAAAAAGTAGCAGCTCCTCTCCCAGTTTGATGGATGTCATTGCAAACATGATCTTCTGTTTCCCATCCACGTTCGTGTTCTGCACTCGAAGAATGTGCTAGAACTCTTCATTCGCTACCAGCGACATGGCTAGGGTTTCAGATCGGGCTCCGCGAAAGCTCTTTCTTTACTCGCTGAGATGGCTTGCAACTTCGACCGAACAGACAAAGCCTCAAAACCCTGTATTGACCACCACCACCACTCACCCAATCATCATCATTCTACCGACCCACTCATCATATAATACTCCTCCACCAGACCCACCTTCTTCATATCATATCATCCACTCACTTCTTTTTCTAATGAGGCAAAACATTTTTAATATTTTTACTCCACCCACTCTCTCTCTCTCATCCTTTTTGAAAACACACTTTCTCCCCCCACCATGTGCTGCTGCCAGCACCCATTATAGAATATATATCTATTAAAAAAAAAAAAAAAACTCACACCGATCTTTCTCTAGTCACCCATCCACAAATATTATTTTTTATCTCTTTTTTTTTAACAAAAATTTTTTTTTTTTTTTTTTTTTTTTTTTTTTTTTTTTTATTCAACAAAAAACAACATCACCAAAATAACACCACAAACATTCCACACACTCGTCATTTCTTCATGCCGGGGCTCCACCCCGATCACAATTTTACACCAAAAAAAAACAAAAAAAACAAAAAAAAAAAACAAAAAACAACAAAAACCACCGCCACACACGCCCACACCCACACCCACAGTGGGATTTCTCTTCTCTACTCTGCTGCAGGTCTCTTCTTCTTGCCTCCGTCCTGAGCTGCTCTTGCCGGTGTTGCCTCCGTGTTTCCCCCTCCACTGGGCACGATCACTACTCCCTGCTCCTCCACTGCCGCATATGGTGGACCTCCAAATCGGAACATCACGGTGGCCTTCCGCTTCAGCTCCTTGTTTTCTGCCCTTAGCACGCTTATCTCTGCTCGCGCATCCTTATACATGCGTTGGAGCAGAGCCAGTTGGGCGTTTAACTGCTGCACCTCATTTGTCCTACTCTGCAGCCGGTGCGACAAGTTTGTGACCGCAGTCATGGTCTCCACACATGACTTCAGTGTATATTGATTGGCTTCAATATCTGTTTGCCCTGCCATTTTTTGCTCCACAGATCACATCGGAAAGTTCAACGGAGCAAACCCTGGGGCGCTTGGTTGAGGTTCAGGGGCCACCGCACCAGTTATTTCTCTTGTGGCCTCGTTAAGGTCGGGAAAGAGAGTGAGTAGACTACGGGACGACGAGGCCATTTTCTGGACAACAGGGTGTTACAGAGTATTACAGAGTTTCTCTCTCAGAGAACGAAAAGGTTTCAACTAGTTTGTTATGCTTCCAAGCACAGCCTCCGCCTCAGTTTATAAAGACCCTGATGAAGAGGCAGACACACGCATCATGCGCCGCTCGGCGCTCGACGACAACATGGGCGCGCCTTTTGATGGCACGTCTTTTGATGGCACGCCTTTTGATGGCACGCCTTTTTATGGATTGGGCACGCCTTTTGATGGCACGCCTTTTGAAAAATTGGGCGCACCTTTTGAGGGTGCGACTTTTTAATGGGTCCGACAAGACTCTGTAAACTGTCCCGACATTGATTTCGGTTAGTTTCTACAAGGGTCCAGCAAGACTCCGTAAACTGTCACAACAACTATCACAACATTGTCTGCTACAACGGTCCGACATGACCCCATAAACTGTCTTCTACATCAGTCTGACACCACCATACAGTGTCCTCTACACCGGTCTGACACCACCATACAGTGTCTTCACCAACGGTCTGACACGACCATACAGTGTCTCCTATCCTCTTTTATTTTATGTATTAATGTATTTTCTTGTTTTGTTACTCTCTCCAAACTCAAGTTGGTTAGTTCCTATCCCCCTTGAGTTTGCGGGGGGCTGTTAAAACCTATCACCTACTTCACCCACTAAACCTAACCCACTACACCACTATCACCTCACCTACTCCACTAAACCTAACCCACTACACCACTACCACCTCCACTTTACCTACTCCATCTACCACCTACTACCACCTACTCTTCTATATATAGGAATCATTGTAACATTCAATAAATGAATCAATAATACAATCATTTCTCTTTATACATTAAATTTCTACAAATATACATGTATGCCAAAATTTATGCTTGCGCAAGGGAACCATTGAAATGCAATGTTATTATGCTTGTCACAGTAAGAATGGTCATTAGCTTTTGCCTATCGTTAAAATTCTGAGTTTCTATTGTGATATTTGACTTTGGAGTTGCAAAACTGTTTGTGGGCAACACTGAGAATTCATTCTTGTTTATTATTGAATCATGCATTATCCTATCAAAGTAAGGGCAGATACACTTTATATGTAATGATAATTAACAAAACTTCTCATGTTTGCCTTGTATTATGTTGATTTTACTTCCCTGAACTTCTGGAAGCTCAGTTTTTGGCCTATGCAGTTGGGCCTCTGCACTGGAATTAAGAATTATACTAAGTTGAATTCATACTCTTAGATACCTGATTATTGATTAAGCCAATAAATCTGTGTAAAAAATAGTGGATCAACCACGTGCTAAATTTCCACTTTCCCTCAAGTCCATGCAGGGACAAAGGTTAAACTGTGAACGAACCTAAAATTCAATTTTCTGTCCAAATAGGCTAGGAGGGGTGGATCTCTCGGATTTCAGTGAAGAAGGAGTTGATGGTGGCGATGAGGGTAGAGAAGTCGGAGGAAGTGGTGGTGGTGGTGGTGGTGGTGGTGGTGGAGAGGTCGTTGGAGAAGGTGGAGGGGGCGATGTGGGTGGTGCGGCCGAAGAGGAGGCCATCGACATCGTTGGGAGAGAAAGAGAAGCATTGGAGGAGAGAGCCTAAGGTGGGTCCCGAGATTTGTGTCTTCTCCAATGGAAGGCCGTCCATGGCTGCGAGACTGTGCTATGAAGAAAGAGAGAGAGAGAGGCGATGCGTCAATTTGGTACAGATAATAAGCATGTCCTTATGGACATACGCCTGTCCTTATGGACTTAGTAGTTTAGCGTGTGGACTTTTACACGGAAGAAATCCAAAATTGGATTTATGGGCAGAGCACCCTATTAATTATGTACTTATTCATGAATATGTAAATATTTTTTGAAAAAACCACTGATATGTTATTTCTCCAAAAATGAAAGACAAAAATCTGAAAAAGAATTATGAATTTAAAAACCAAACAAACAAAATGAATTTTTTTTTTCTCATCCAAATGCTAAATCACACTCTTTTTCCCACCAAAATAAACTGATTTCATGTTCAAGGAAAACAGGGCAAGTTCCCAAAAAGAAAATCCGAAGGTTGTGAAACTTTCCACCAAATATCCATTTTCTTCTTCAATCAAAAGATTCATTTGCTTGCTCTCAATCTCTTTTCTGCCTTCAAAAATGTCACAAAACTACCAAGCTTTCACTCTCATGAGCCTCATCCCCAATTTAGTGAAAATTCCAGCGATCAAAGCTCTCTCACTCTTTAACTCCTCAACACTGCATGGCTTCGATCACACCCACCAATCCATATCCTTCGTCCTCCACCTCTTTCTCTCCTTTGAAATGCTCTCACATTCCCAATCTTTCCTCCTCCGACTTCTCTCCGGTCGAATCTCCTCCTCTTCCTTCACTATTTCATCTCTGCTCAATCATTTAACACAAACCCATTTGGATTTCAAGCCCCACCACGTTCTTCTCTACGAATCCATTGTCAATACTTATGTTCAACTTCGGTTACCGGAACAATCCCTCTTTTATTTCACTAAAATGATCGAAAAAGGCCTTGTGCCCTCATCGAATTCTTTCAATGGTTTTTTAGCATGTCTTCTTAGGTCCAACAATTTTGAAAAAGCTTGGTGGGTTTTTAAGGATATGAGGGGTAGGGTTGCAATGGATGTGGATCGTTTTGGAATAATGATAAAGGGTTGTTATGAGAATGGTGATCTGAATCGAGCTTTTGACATTCTAGCTCAATTGGAGGATCTGGGTTGTGTCAAAACGTTATGATCTACACTACTTTGATTGATGGGTGTTGTAAGAGTGGTGATATTAATAGAGCAAAGAAGTTGTTCAATGAAATGGGGGAGTTGGGTTTGGTTGCTAATCAATTTACTTGTACAGTTTTGATCAATGGTTTTTTCAAAAAATGGTTTAAAAAAGATGGGTTTGACTTATGGGAGAAGATGAAGCTCTATGGTGTTTCTCCTAACATTTATACTTACAATTCTATAATGAATGAGTATTGTAACGATGGCAAAGTGAGTGATGCATTTCAACTGTTTGATGAAATGCTTTAAAGAGGGAGTGCGTGAGAATTGCTAATAATTTTCTCTCTCTAGAATATGACCATTAGTGAAGCTCTAAGTGCTGGAGAGGCAAGGTTCGAACATGGCTACTCCACTAAGGAAGAAGATCATTTGATCCGAAGCACGAAAAAAATCAAAAGCACAACTGACAAAAAAGATGAAAACATAGCCGAAAATTAGTCGGAGGATGGACAGAAAGGATTTGATACCATTAACCCACCTCCCACTGATGAGCCAATGTTTGAAAAATGGGAGACAAAAACATCAAGAAACACTCAAAAGGAAACTAATGAGGTGAAAATAGACAAAGCGAGATCATTCGAGTAAGCTCTCCTCAGATCATGGTTTAACGAAAGTGGTAATGAGAAAAATTTCGACTGTGATGTGGAGCAAAATTTCATCTGATGAAAAATGTAATGACTCGGATTCTTATTCATATCAGATTGGTATTGATGGGTTGGCAAGTGAACTTTAAATTTTATAATTGAGGATTCTTGGGTTATGTTTGGAACATTGATTGAAGCCTTAACAAAGTGTTTAGGCAAGATTAGATCAAAAGCCCTAAATTTAAGTTTTTGTTTTTGACCAGCCTTCACTCTTTTGCCCTTTTCTTTTTTCTTACTTTGAATTTGGATGTGAGGCTAGAACCATTGGAAAGCTTGTTTCCGAGGCTTCGATTTGGACACAAGAACGACCTAAAACGGAGTCCGAACGAGAGAGTTATACCTGTTTGAATTTTTAGTGCCTCTTCTGGTTTTCTATAGGGTCGACACCAGTCTAGAAAGGGTCGACCCTCTTATGTTTGTGTTAGTTGCTGGAAAATAGGGTAGACACCAGTTTGGGAGAGGGTCGACCCTCTTGCATGCTGTCAAACATAAGTTTCTTCATAGGGTCGACCCCTGTGTTGAAAGGGTCGACCCCTACAGACCTTTTTTTCTAGATTTTACATCGTTTTGGGCCTACCTTTTCGGGATTTTGACTTGGTCTTTTGGGTTGACTTTGGGACTTCATTTTACTTTGACCTAGCACTATAAATAAGTCTGTTAAAATTTATCAATAAACCTACCACCACTACCACCTCACCTACTCCACTAAACCTAACCCACTACACCTACACCTACATCTATATAAGGAACCATTTGTAATATAACAACATCAATAAACATCAATCAATAATACATAAATTTTTACAAAGTCCTTCACTTAACATCTTCTTTACCTTTTCTTCTCTTTTTCTTTCTCCAAGCCGTGATGCACTCTCTCCCTCTCCAAAATCACTTTTTGCTCAAAGATCTTTAGATCTACTCTCTTGGAAGCATCTCCTTGCCTTGCTCCTTTGAGATTAAGTGTAGAGTTTATCAAGAGCTTCGTTTTGATCGAAGTAGAAGTTGGTTTCGACAACTTTGGAGTTTCAACCTTGTTTTGCTCGTCTTCTCTTCTAAGCTTGAGGTAGGGATTTTCTTTGAGTTATATATATGTTTTTGCAAGATCTAGATGATTTTCGAAATCATCCTTTGATTAGTTTTGAAAATTGATTGCTGATTCAAGAAGATGAGTGATTTTGAAAGTTGGTTTATTTTCTTTTCCCTTTAAAAATAGAAATTGAGGGTTTTTGAACTATGTTGATGAAAGAAAGATTTTTTTGGTGAGATCTTCTCAAATATTTGAAGATGAATGGTTTTTGGTGAGAAAACCTAAAAATTGGGAATTTTTAAGAGATATGTTAAAAATCTTTAGAATACGTTGTTATATTTATTTTTTGTGCCAAAATAAATGATGTTTGAAAATTGTTTATTTATTACATATAAATGATGGTTTTCCATGGAATAAGATAATTATTGAAGTTTTGGGAAATGTTTGAAATGCAGGAATTTTGTTATCTCTTGGATGAATTGTAATAAAAAGTATTTATTTATCTTGTGAAATTGCATTGAAGTGAGAAATGAGAATTTTGATCACAATGAGAATATTGTGTGGGAGTATTGAAAGTGAAAGAAATATTGCATTGTAGTATTAATCATTGCATTGGCATATCATTTCATTTGATTACATTGAACTTTGAAAGTTGATTTGAAAACTTGCATTGAGAAAGAAATGTTGAGAAACAACTTTTCATGACATAGTTTTGGGGTAAATACAGTTGTAAGTCTTGAAAGGTAGTGTGGAGAATAGGTGTCAAGCCTTCCTGTCAATACTGGTAAAAATGACAGATTATGGGTGTCAAGCCTTCCAGTTGATACTGGTAAAAATGACAATTTGGTAGTTCTTGTATAGTCTACTTGCAGACACTGACCTAGGGATTACTAGAGTTATATTTACCGCCCCTCAAATAAAATTTGATAAATGTTGAGCAGTTGAAATGGCATGACATCATTGAGCATGTTGGTTTTCAAAAGATGAAGGTGTGTTTTACTTTTAAAAAGGCCTGGCATGGCATAAGTATTCCATCTCTTGAGACTTGTGTAAAATGTGTATACTTTTGTTAAGAATTCTCTACTGGGCTTTATGCTCACCCTACGGGATTTTTGTGCAGGAAAATGAGTGGTGATTCCACCTAACTGAAGGCGTGAAAATGTGTGTGTTGGGAGTACAATGCTCTCATTTTAGGTGACTCTGTTTTGTAAGCCAAGGGCTATATTTGTGTGGGTTTGAATAACCGATTTGTGTAACCGGGCCTTAGCCTTGGAAACTTGTAAACCCATGAGGGTATTTATTTGTTTATGTTATTTTGATTTGAAGTAAATGTATTATCATTTGGGCATGAAAATTAGGGTGCTACAAAAAAGATCTGGCAACTAATAAAGAACAAGAGGATAACGAAGATGGTGTAGAAAAAGACAATGGGGGCATCGCTAGAGCCAAGATTCCACAAGCCCGGTTGAAAAAAATCAGAGAACCATGGAAGAAGTGTTTGATAGTTAGACTAGTGAGGAAAAATATAGGGTGCGAACTCTTCATGATGAAAATGACGCGAATTTAGGGCCTCCAAGCTAATTTTGAAGCAATAGATATCGGCAACGGATTTTTCATTGTGAAATTTGACATGATATAGGATTATACTAAAGTCTTCACTGGGGGACCATGGATAGCCATGGATCACTATGCGACGGTGAGGAAATGGCAGCAAGATTTCAAATCAGACGACGCTGAAGAAGATACCACAGCTCTATGGGTGCGATTTCCAAATCTACCCATAGAGTACTACAATGAGAAAGCACTCTATCATATTGCTGAGGCCCTGGGAGTTCCATTAAAGATTGACATCAACACAATTATGGCATCAAGGGGGAAATACACGTGAGTTTTATATACATAATATTAAAAATAAAAAGATTTTATATATTCTAATTTCTATATTCAACACATAGGTCCCAGACTGACTTGGACAAATAACATAAAAGGTTGGGAAAATGCTATGGTAAGGTTGGATAGAGCAATGTGCAACACAGAATGGAGGACCAACTTCCCTAAAGGTCTTGTTCAAAATTTCCCTCGAACCTACTCAGATCATTCGTCTATGAAGATTTTCACCCAAGGTAAGTCCCCTCCTAATCTTAGTTCTAAATCTTTTAAATTTGTTACTGCTTGGATCTCTCATGAGGAGTTCCAATCTGTTGTGGATAAGAATTAGGAGGATTCCCCTTCCTCTCTTGCGGATAAACTTGAGAATCTAGCCTTTAAAGCTAGTGTGTGGGACAAAGAGACTTTTGGGAACATCTTCAGGAATAAGAGGTGGTTACTTGGGAGGGTCGAAGGAATCCAAAAATCCCAAATTTCCAATTATTCCCACAACCTCCATCTGCTTGAGCTGAATCTTATTGAGCAATACAACAAAATTCTTTGTCAAGAACTTTTATGGTTTCAGAAGTTTCAAAAATCCAGATCTAACTGGATTACCTAGGGGGATAAAAATAACAAATTCTTCCATCTATCTACCTTGACTAAAAAGAGGAAGTGCATAATTGAGACCTTAGTAGCAGGAATCGTGGAAGGGACTCACGCTTCTGAGGAAGAAGCGCGATTTTGCGCTTCCAAGGAAGAATCGCACAAGAATCGCGCTTCTAATACGAGAGAATCGCGCTTCTAATGCGAAAGAATCGCGATTAGGGCTGAGACCTCTCACGGTCGATCTCGACTGTCTTTGTCGCTCTCTCTTCTCTCAGTCTCGATATCCTCTTCGTCTCTCTTCGCCTCTGTTTGCTTCGTCTCTCTCTTCGTCTCCCTCTCTCGTCTCTGTTTGCTTCGTCTCGTTGTTCGTCTCCCTCTCTCGTCTCTGTTCTCCATCTCTCTCTCTCTCTCGATCTCTGTTCTCCCTCCCTCTCCCTCTCCGTTTTATATTATATAATATAAATATAATATATCATATATATATAATATAATATAATATATTATATTTAATATATATAATATTTATCATATATAATATAATTTGTCATAGATAATATAATTCTTCTGTCTAAAATAAAAAATTATTTATTAAAATTTATTATTCCTAACTTTTTAACATATAATAAATAAAATAAATCATCTAATTATTTAAAAGAAATCTATTTAAATCATATATAATAAAAAAAAAGTTAAAAAATTTATAAAATAAAAGATCTAATTTTTATTTTTTATTTATTTGAACATAATTTATTATTCATTATTTATTATAATAAATAAAATATAATTAATAAAAATAATATATAAACGCTCCTAATTTACGACTCCTCTAAGTGGCCACGTTTCCCCGCTCCCGCCCCCGCTCCCGCTCCCGCTCCCGCTTCGTGCAACTAAGATTGAGACCCTCAAGAATGATAGTGGTATGTGGATTGATTATGCTGAAGAGTTGAAATCTCTAATTCTTGATTATTTTGTGAATCTTTTTAGTTACACTCCTATGGTATCTCTTGATCATTGGAATAATTTAACTCCTAATTTGATTATCCAAGAGGATAATGTTGAGTTGACCAAGGAGGTTTCTAGTGATGAAATCTGGAGGGCTATGAAGCCCCTGGAAGAGATGGATTTCAAGCTATGTTTTACCATACTTATTGGAATACTATTGGCACTACTGTTTGTGAGTTTGTTAAAAACTGTTTTGCTAACAATTGCTTTCCACTTGAAATCAATAAAACTTTAGTTGCCCTTATTCCTAAAATTGAAAACCCTGAGAGCATCAAACAGTTCAGACCCATTAGCCTTTGCAATGTGTCCTATAAAATTATATCCAAAATCATCGTTGGTAGAATCCGACCTCTCTTGAATAAAATTGTCAGCCTTAATCAATGCAGTTTTGTGCCTGGTAGATCCACTAGTGGCAACATTATCATCACCCAAGAAACCATTCATACCTTGAACCATAAGAAAGGTGGAGTTGGGGGAATGATTCTGAAAACTGATTTGGAAAAAACTTATGACAATATTTCTTGGGAATTCCTGGAAAAAACTTTGAAAGAGTTTAATTTTGACACTAAATTAATTGAACTGGTGATGTGTTGCGTTACTTCCGTTACTACTGTTATTCTTTGGAATTGTGAACCTCTTCAGGAATTTAAGCCTAGAAGGGGGTTGAGATAGGGAGACCCCTTCTCCCCCTATCTGTTTGTTTTGTGCTTGGAGAGGTTATCTAACATGATCAGATCTAACGCTGAAAATAGAGAGTGGAAAGGCATACAAGTTGCTAGGGGAGGACCATGCTTGACCCATTTATTTTTTGCTGATGATCTAATGCTATTTGCTAAGGCAGACGTGATTAATTGTAACACAATCATGAATGTCATGAATTAGTTTTGTGATGTTTCTAGTTTGAAGATCAATGCCCATAAGTCCAAATTGTATGTCTCCCTAACATTGATAGGAGAAAGGCTAGAGAATTGAGCTCCAAATGTGGTATTCCACTGACTTCTGAGTTTGGGAAATACCTAGGACTGCCCCTTATTCATGGGAGAGTGAATAGAGGGCATTTCAATACAATCCTTGAGAAAATGCAAAGAAAGCTAGCTGGTCGGAAAAACCAGTTTGTTTTCCCTGGCAGGGAGAACAACCCTCATTCAGTCTGTGAGTTCTGCTTTACCCACTTACGCAATGCAAACTATGGAATTGCCTATTAAACTGTGCAAGGATATTGATAGAATTAACAGGAATTTCCTCTGGGGTGATACCCTGGAAAAGAAAAGAATGCATTTGGTTAAGTGGGATGAGGTTTGCAAGTGGAAAAAGTATGGAGTGGCATTAAAAAGGCCAGGAATCAGAACCTGGCCCTCTTAACCAAGTTGGGTTGGCATCTGATTTGTGAGGAGGGCTTGTGGAAAGATGTTCTTAAGAACAAATATCTTAAGACAACTTCCTTACATGACTGGCCTAAAGGTAGGCCTGCCTCCCATGTGTGGAGAGGCATTTTGAAGTCCAGGGAAACCTTGAGAAAAGGTGTGAAATGCGAGATTGGTAATGGAAAGAATGTGGATGTGTGGAAGGACTGGTGGTGTGGAAACAAGCCCTTAGTGGACCTTGTATCTGATACACAACAGTCTAATCATAATAAGAGTGATGGTCTCACTGTGAACAATATCATCAATGAGCAAGGAAATTGGGATGTGGTGAAGATGAATGAGATATTCTCCCCTAATATTTCAACTCTCATCCACAAGCTACCCCGCCCACCCACTGCAGATATGGATACACGTACAGGGAGGGGTTCTTCTGATGGAGTGTTCACTACCTCAAGTGCCTATAACATCATTTCTGGTAATCTAAGCATTGAGGAGGACTGGAATTGGTTGTGGAAATTGAGATTACCTCAGAAACTTAAAAGTTTTCTGTGGACTGCCCTTCATGGTAAACTCTTAACAAACCAGTCAAGGGAAAAAAAGGGTCTGACCTCAGACCCTTTGTGCCTGAGCTGCAATGAGGTGGAAGATATGAATCATCTTTTAGAACCTGCTACAAAGCCAAAGCTGTTTGGTTAGCTATTTTGGAAGAAAATGGTATTTGGAAATGTTACAAAAATCTTGGCTGGATTAGCTTACTTTTAATTCTAGAAACAAAAAAACATTTCAATGAACATCTCACTTGGTGCAATGCTTTTGTTGTGTGCCTATAGAAAAATTGGAAAAACAGAAAATCCAAGATTTTTGAATAAACAGACTAGTAACCATGATAGTGTGAAATTTATCCTAGATTATTCTAATGAGATTCACCAAGCTTTTAACATAACCATTGTCAATCCTAGACCAACTTTCAAACTAATCAAGTGGTCTTTGCCTCCAGCAGGTAGAATTAAACTGAATACAGATGGTTGCAGAAAGCTAGGAGGAGAAGGAGGATTTGGTGGATTATTCGGAGATGTAGCTGGAGCATGGGTGTTTGGATATTATGGAAGACTCCAGGATGGAACAAGCCTTGAAAATGAGTTATGGGCAATATACAAAGGTTTAATCGTGCTGCTACAAAGGGGTATGAACAAAGTAATCATCGAGACTGATGCTGTTAAAACCTATCACCTACTTCACCCACTTAAACCTACTCCACTAAACCTAACCCACTACACCACTACCACCTCACCTACTCCACTAAACCTAACCCACTACACCACTACCACCTCCACTTCACCTACTCCTTACCTACTACACACTCACCCTCTTCTATGTATAGGAATCATGAATCATTGTAATAAATATAACATTATATCAATCAATAATACAATTCTCTTTATACATTGAATTTTAACAGATGCCATGCAAGCTGTGAAGCTTTTGGAAGAGGAGACAGAGACAAACTTACCATACAAAGGCCTAATAGAAGATGCCAAGATCATTATGCCAGGATGCGAATACACTGTGCAACTTGTTTTGAAGGAAGGAAATCTTTGTGCAGGTGCACTGGCAAAGCTTGGAGCTGAACAACCAGAGGATATCCTGGTGGTTAATGAACACTAGCGGAAATTAGGAGTCTGCTTGTAGTAGACATCATAAGCAGATCTAGGGAAAGGGCTTAGGCCTATGTTGTTCGTTGAATTTCCAATGTACCTAAAAGAAAGAGGGATTGTGTGTAATATAGTGAAGTGTAACACTTTAGTAGGTGGGTTGTGTCAAGAGATGGTGTTGGAGGCTGAGAATTTGGTGGGTCAGATGGAGAGGGCTGGTTTGAGTCCAAATGTGATCACTTACAACACTCTAATAGACGGGTTTTGTAGTGTTGGGAACTATGATACCAGAAAACACTAATACCCTAGTGAATTACATATTATTGTGCACGTTCCGAAACATGGTACACTTCCATTCCAAAACCGTAAATTTAGTGATCCAAAGCGATCCCAAAAGTTTTTTTCAATAAATGTCCTTAAATGTTACTTTAGGAGGAAAAAAAATCAAATATAATATATACAAGGCTACCCCTATCGTGCCACATTTTAGAGCATGTGGCATACCACGTTTCCGTTCCCGTTTCACGTACCGGAATGATCTGCGTTCCAAGTAACATAGGTTGGCAAGCTAGACAAGGTGGCAAATTTGTTCAATGAAATGAAGTCCAGTGGTTTGTCACCATCTTTGACCACCTATAATGTTCTAATTGAAGGTTTCTCTAGAGCGGGAAATCTAGCATGAGCTTCAAGCTTAATTTTGGAGATGGAGGGGAGAGGAATTTCTCCAACAAAGACAACATATACAATTCTAATTGATGCTTTTATTGGATGGGATGACATGGAAAAGGCATTCGAAATATATCACTCCATGCAGAAGGCTGGTTTGGAGGCAAATGTTTGCACCTATGGTGTCTTTGATAAGTGGGTGGTGTAGAAAAGGTAACATGAAAGAAGCATCAAGACTTTTCAGATCAATGAGTGAGATGCGTTTGGAGCCAAACCCATGTAATATACAACATGATGACTTATGGGTACCACAAAGAGGGTAACTCCTATAGGGCCCTATGACTGCTCAAAGAAATGGGTGAGAATGGAATGGTTCCAAATGTAGCAAGCTACAGTTTGACTAAAGTTCTTTGCAAGGATGGGAAGTGGAAAGAGGCTGAAATTCTTGTAAATGATATGATAGAGTCGGGTTTAAAACCATTGGATTCTATCTACAATCTGATTTCTAAAACTAAATTTATTGATAAATAGATGTTTTGGAAACACTTTTTAAGTAGAATTGTATATATAAGAAACACATAAGAAAGTTAGAGACATAGATGATGTTTTTTTTTATCAGCAAGACAGATGATATTAGCGGCTGTCTTAGCATGGATACACTTGAAAGTGGTTAGAACTGCTCCATTTCTCAGTAAGCTTTATGTACCCCTCTATGAAGCATGAGAATTTCGAAAAACATGTTGTACCCGTACCAGGTACTTACTGGCATATGATACTTCATATGGTACTTCTACATACGTACATATACGAAACACGTACTCAAAAATTTTCTTCTTAATTTTTGGGGTACCCAAACGTACGTAGCATATACTCAAGCCGTATCGTACCGTACCTCAGTCGAAATAATATTTTCTTCTGTTACAAAGATAAAAATCTTTTCACTACACTTCTTTTTTCTTTTTTATTTTTAGTTTTATATTTAGCATGATTTTAAAATTAAGCTATAGTTTGTAAGTTATTTAATATAATAGCATTTAATTTTAGTTTATACCTTTACTTTTGGAATTAAATGTTAATTGTAGATTGGATCTTAACAAATTATACCATTTATTCAATTTTTGCATTATTTCAAATTAAAAATAATTTCCTTACAAACGTACCAAGCCGTACCTATACCCTATTTTTTTTGAATTTTACCGTATCAATATACCCATGTCATACCCATACCCATGCTTCATAGATACGCCTCATGCACTGCTTTGTTAACTTCAATCATTATTTTTAGTTTGCTACTTTTCTATACAATATAAACAAAGTATCAACAGCAGTTACTAGAGATGTATCTACTTGAAAATAAATTATGTTAATAGCTGCTATCTTGAATTTGACTAATATGATTCTTTTATTTTTTGAAAGAGGTGAAAATATATATACATCTAAACCTCAAAAATGACACATATGGACTTGTTATGTGCAGGAGCTACTCAAAGATTAATCTTCTATGAAATCTGCAAAAGAGAAAAACAACCCAGGAGTGTTTCATAACAACCAAAATTAAAAGGAATTGAGCATGAGGGACTCGTGTAGTATTGCAACTCAACATTTTCAAAGGTTCTATTTCTCTCCCTCAGTTTACACTATGTAGGGCTAAGAGGGTCTAGTGTCCATGCTTGCTCAAATCTCCTAGTGCCACAATAATTCCAATAGCCCAAAAGATCCATGACCTGGTAGGGCCTGACCCATTGCATTATGGAAATGAAGAAAATCCAATAAATAAGCAAAATCCATGTGAGTCTTGATAAATATGATATGCTATCTAGTGCTAATTTTGAATTAGATCTGGCTTTAATTCAATAGACAAAGCAATAGGCTTTTAACACTTGTGTTGCTGACTTCCATTGTTTGCTGAAACTTTCAGCTCTCAAAAATTCCAGTAACTAAAATGGAGTGTCAACAGTGTTATCCTTTTACATGAAGCTGACTGCCAAATACTTGTTAAGAGCTTTATTTCGATGAAGTCATGTTCACTTGTGCTTTTCATTAGGATTAGCAAATGGCACTAAAAGAAACATTTTAGAGCAAATTTAAAATGGAATCTTGAAATGGTGACTGAAAATTGTAAAACACTCACTTTGTTTGGTTTGGTTTTTAAAAACATTTTTTTTATTTTTTTCCCCCCTTGTGTTGTCTTTCTTTAAATCAATTTTTCTGTACTTTTTAAATACACTTGAAAAGTAAAATATATGTGAAAAATCTGAAAAAAAAAAGTACATTAAAGAGAAAAACATGAGACTGTGTTGACTGTTTTGAAATTTTTTTGGATTTTGTGATTCTTTTGAGATTTCTTCGCATATAATTTTCTTTTTAGATCTATATAGATTAAGTACATCTCAAAAGCAAAAATTTGGCTAAAATATTAAAGGTTTTCTAAAATCTAAAGATAAGATCATGGCAATATTTACCTTAGCACAACTGGACATTAATTTTCCAGTTGAGATGGTTTACATAATTGTGATGACAAAAACACAATATTTTAGAAAGCAAATATGAATTTCACATTGCACGATGGGGACAAGAATCGAGCTTTAATGAGCTCTAATCTGTAGTTTCTGTTTATTCATGAACAAGCTTTAGGAATTAGGACTCTATTTTTGGTGTGACATTTTTATTTCACTGATAAGAAGATTATGAACTCATCTTAGCATGTAAATGGTTTATTTGGCTAAATTTTTTAAGACATATTTCACTTTAAAATTAGAATATATTCTATGTGTGTGGGTAAAGAACTTAAGAAATTAACACTCATATTAATGCAACTTTGTTTCTTAAAATGGCCGAATTGTTATGGTCTTATGGGATTCAAAATTTTGCTAGCCTTTAAAATCACAGCGCCACCTCAAATAGAGCTCATTTACTAATATCTACATTGATGTTTGGAATAACTAAAAATTTATGGATGAATTTATGTCGGTGCTAAAATTAGTAGATAACTAAACTTGGGATATTGAATTTGAGAACTCAATAACTCGATCTCTTAATATTATTCGAGTCAAGACAAATTAATAATGACTAAAATCCGACAAATTAAAGTTTCTTACGTTGTAATGACAACTAGAACTTAACACTACAATTTTGAATACAAAAAGATAAAGCATGGATTCCTTAACGATATTTCTTTCTTGTAGCTACTAAAACATTCAAATTATAATCACCGAATATATATACGCACACACACATGTATTTCTCCATGGTGAGGTTAATATATGCATAGTTGCATTGAAAAAGATGAAATATATCCTTCTCGTGGCTTCTTCCTTTGCCCAGGAATACCAGCTAATCCCCAAAGCATCACATTCTTTGATTAGTGCCTTCACGCTGGAAATGTGATGGCTGGCCGTTACGGTGAAATGTGTCGGCAATTTTCTTAAGAGTTACAACTATGCTACGTTATTTAGTTGTGCAATTAATACAGCTTAGCACATATAATAAATGATGACAACTAAGAATACCACATACTGTAAATCCTAGAACCCGGCCCATTGTGTGGCCCTGCAATTTGAATTTCATTAAAACACAAAATCATGCTTCAAGGATTATCTCTGCATTTTTAAGTCTTTTTTGAATTTTACTTTGTTATGTTTGGTAAGTCATTTACATTTGCAATAGTCAGTGATGATAAAATCTTTCTTTTGGAACTTGTTCAATATTTACATCATGTCCGTTTGTAGAGGGTTTTCCTAATTCGGACATCAAAATTAAACCTTCTCTTGATAGCATAATCCAACAGCTAGATTATCCTGAGTTATATATATCACTTGTCTCTCAATATGGATTGTATAAAGACAGAGAAAACCTGTGCACCCCACCCTCTCTCTCCAACAATGGCTGACGAATATAATCTATCTGATTTTATTGTCTGCACACCTATTTGCCCTGACATATCAGATGACACAAGGCTCGAAGCCTTGAGAGCTAAGTTGAAGCAGGGAAAAAATGAAAAGCAAACTGAAGCACAAGATGACCCTAACGAGGCTCAATCTGCTCTGAATCTAGGTCCTGAAGAACGCAATGAGGTTGATAATTCAGGTACTGGAAATCTGCAAGTGCCTGACCAGACTCCTACTGTGAGATCGCCAGCACAAGAACCTTCAGGCCCAACACGATGTGGGAGACACCGGAGGCAGCTGGGAATCGATGCCGAAGATTGGCTGCCACATGGCTGGAAAATGATCACAAAAGTGCGGAAATATGGCAGATCCGCTGGAAATGTAGATAAGGTAACCCTAATCTTTAAGTGCTTATGGGATGTACATGAATTTAAGCAAAGCCGCAAAATCTTTCCATTCTTTTGTTTAAGAAAAAAGTGATTCTATTTCATTTTATCTGTTCTATTTAAGTCTCTGTGTTTCAATGATCATCATATCTTCTGCCTGCAGTACCTTTAGTGGTTAGGGTAGGGTTCACTTGACCTTGCAATATTTCTTAAGTATTTAAACTGATTTGCTGTTCTATTATACCTGAATAGTATTTTCTGTTTGTTCTTAAATTTTCTATTTCCTTGAAACATTCCGCTCTTAGGTTAATAGGTTCCAAAATGGAATCAGAATAAAAAGTTAATGATGTGAGCTACTTTACCAATTCTTTTGAGTATAGGTAGATCTAGGTTTACTTATGCAGTACTATATATATTGGGAATGGAAGTTTCTTTCTGACTTCTCTGGAAATCCTTTGTCATTGGATTATATAGATTATAGCAAAAAGGGAAAGAAAGGGTGTGAAAATAAATAAATAAATAAATTAGAGATGGAGAGCTGGTATCTAACACTCTGTTTGGATTGAGGGGTTTGGTGAGAAAATAAAAGAAAAAGAGAGAATGAGATTTCTCATCACTTGTTTGGATGATTAATGAGGTGAAAAATGGTGAGAAAGACAAACCCCTCAGAACTTACATTTTGTTTCTCACCAAAAGTGGTGTGATTTGGTGAAAAACCAAATTTACTCTTTACAAAAAAATGGTAACACCTAAACTGCCCCTCTAAATACAAAGCAAATAAAATAAAAAGATACATGTATCTTCTTTTATTCATTGTTCATCCAAACAAAAAAGTGAGAAACCACAATCATTTCATTTATTTTCTCACTTAAGTGAGAAATTACAATCATTTCTTTTCTTTTCTCATCTCTCAATCCAAACTGAGTGTAAAAGAATGTCTTTATGATATGTAATTATAATTATATACATGTAAACAGGCAGGGTAGGCTTATGACAATCATGCTCATCTCTCGTGGCGCCAGGAAACCTGCAAATTAACCTAACCCTAATTGACACAAATTAACCTAACGCTAACTGACACCCCAAGAGAATCCAATTAATTAACAGATACTATCAAAACAAAGACTGCTAATGAATACAAAATGAAATAGTTTGTGTTGGATTGTTGATGTCAACAAGTATATCTATGAAAAGTCTTCAGCTATGTAAAAGAAGCAATGTCTGTCCATATAGTGTCCCTGGTGGGATTCAAAAGTTCTTATTTTCTTGTTCTTTTCCTCTGTTCTGTAAGTTCATTTTTTCTGGTGTCTTCATTTAGTTGTGTATCTTTTTTGTCTTAATTTAGAGTTTGGTGAATGATTGCGGTCCTTTTGCTCTTAGTAGAAAGCATCTACAATATGTTGTATGCAATAGCCACATGGACTTAGAGAGACTTTGACCTTAAAAAAAAATTTAGAGAGACTGCTTCTGCCATAATGTCATAACCCTAAATCTCAGTTTACTCTTTGCTTGTATTGATAATGTGGGTGAGATATAATTTTACTGCAAAATGGTGGTGGTGTGATTAACTTTGCACCGTAGCATACTTAGAGGTGACTTTTTCCCAATGGATTGACGTTCGCCACTAATGGATTCCAATTTGGCTACAAAATTGAATGTACTTAACCTCCTTTTTTGCTAGTGAAATGTATTAAGCTACATTTGTTAGTGAATATACCCATGCGCACAAGAGCACAACTGGTAGTTTATCATTAATCATGACTTTCATTTTCCAAAAACTGAACCAATTATCATGAAATTCATTAACTAACAAATGAAATCAGAGAAAGAAGAAAAAATCTTTTTATTTGTGAATGGTAAAGCATGTCTCACGAAATTACACTAAACTCTAGTTTTATTATAGAGACTCTGAAAGATTTCTAACTATTATTGATATAATTCTACATGGATAAGAATTTATGGTCATATTGAAAGTCGATTTAACTTTATGCTCCTTGGAAGGTAGTAGGACTTCCTTTCAAGTGGTACTACCATACACAAAGGATATCTGTTACTTTTTGTTAGTCATTTATTCCATTCTTTGATCAGTTTTATCTTGGAATTTAAATTTTCATACCATATGGATTGTTTATGGCTAGTAATACTTAGCAGCTATTCTGCCAATTGTTTAATTTGTTGTGCAGTATTATTTGGGACCAGGAGACCGATGCTGTAGGTCAAAGAAGGAAGTCCTACTATACATTAATCAAATGAACAGAGCTGCCGAGGTATGCAAAAGTTTAAGTTCCATGACAACTTATCTTGCTCAGACACACATAGATGTAACATAGAACATGGAACTTCCATTAGTATATTAAATAATTGAACAGATGATTAGCAGCATAGTTCAAGAATGCTTTATTCAAAGCTGGTAAATGGGATTATAACTATGTAGCACGGATACGGACACGGGACACGATACGGACACGTGAAAACGCAATTTTTCAAAAAATAGGGGACACGACACGCTGGGGGCACGTTTAATATATATAATTTTATTTATTTATTATATATCTAAAATAAAAATAAAATCATTAATTCTTATATAATCAAAATAATAATAAAATTAATAAATATATATTTTAAAAAAATTAATAAAAAATGAGTTTTTTTAAATAAAAATAATTTATTTTATGAATTTTAAGTTTAACATAAAAATAAGGATAAAGAAAAAAGAAAAAAGAAAAAAAAAGAGGGGGAGAGAGAAACGTTGAATCAAGAAAAAAAATATAAAAAAGAAACGATAGAGGAGAGAGAGAGTGAAGTCAAAAAACAAAGGGAGAGAGTCAGAAAAGGGAGAGACGAAAGGGAGGAGGAAAGGAAGAAAGTGAAGAGGAGAAGAAGAACAGAGATGATGGAGACAGAGTAGACGAAAACGAAGAGAAGAAGGAGAAGAAGAGAAGAAGAAGAAGAAGAATACCTCAGCTTCAGCTTCTTGGATTGATCTGAACAGGTTAGGCTTCTCCTCTCCCTCGATCTCTTTCTCTCTCTCTCTTTCTCTGTCTTCTCTCCTCCTTTGATCTCTCTCTTTCTCTGTCACCCTTGATCCCTTTCTCTCTTTCTCTGTCGATCAAGGAAAACAATTAGGGCTTCTTCGATCCACCTCACGAGCGTCCGAAAAGTGTCCCGCCGTGTCCATGGCGTGTCCAACTGGAAGATTTCAAAAAAAAAAAAAGGAGACACGTTAGAGAGAGTGTCGGACACGTGTCTACCGCGTGTCCGATGCGTGTCCGTGTCCGACGCGTGTCTGACACTCGTACGCAGAGCCTGGGAACATGTCGGTGCTTCATAGGATTATAATAACAAACAGTACGTGGGACACTACAAGAAACTGCACTTTTAGCGAAGGAAAAAATCATTGCCAAAAGAGAAAAAGTTGCGAAAACTGTCATGTAAAAATGCTATTTCTTGTTGTGGCAGCTGTTGTAATGCACAACCTGGTGCAATTCAAGTTACCTTCATCTGTAGCTTGTCTAGCTAGAACAATTTGAGCTTGGTTGCTGTATACTAAGAAACATCAAAGTATTAATGTTACTTCCTTGTAAATGACAACGCAAGTACTTTTTATGCTGGGACACATTACTAGACTGTAGCATCTAATTAATTATACACATAGGTTCGGCTCAGATGCCATATAATCTAATCTATACATGGATTCAACAATTGTTAGTAGTTCATGCTGTGTATTTTTCTGATTTGTGTTCTGAATATTTGTCTCCAGGTGAGCACTTCGGAGGATTGATCTAGAGAGGTGAAATTCAAATATTCAACATGGGAATGGCGAAGCGCAATGTTGCATTTTTGTGGGGAACTCTCTAATTATTTTTCCCCCCCTCTTGTCGTCTCCTTGCAATTCAATATCTGTCTAGAGATTGCATGTGCTTTGCATTATGACTATAGCCTTCATTTCCAAATCTATTTTTGTACTTTGAACAATGGAGTTTAAGTGGTTTTTATATATCTTTCCTTCTTATCTTGAGGTCTAAGACCTCGAGTAAATTATTTCGTTCACATTCATTACCCATTCTATTTTTGTGCATGTACACAATGATTTTTAACTGGTTTTAATGTATATATTTGCTTCTTATTTTTAAGTGGTCTGTATGTCCCTTGTGAAGAGTATTGAAGGTTTATGACACAGACCTTTGGTAGAACTATGGTCTAAATATCTTCATCGACACTGATCAAATGATAGATTTTCACTCTATGACGGTTTCACTCATTTGTCTGTTTTGACGTATGATCAAGTATTTAAAGTATATTAACCTATGATACTAAATTTGTGCTTGGGGGCTGGCCAAGTTTATATTTACATGGCCAAATCTATTATTAAGTATATGTAACCGTAACAGTTTCACTAGATTACTTTTACAGCACTGCATAGTAATCTCATTTGTGATTACAGTTATCTCTTAAACCAATTCAGCCTCACAGCTATTAAAAATGTATATTGAGAAATTAATCACAATCTTGCTCATGAGGGTTTCGAAATAAATGATGTCCTTGTTTACTTTTTTCATATTCTTGATTATTTCTAATCAGTAGGATTAATTTAGTTTATGTTAACAATAAACTAAGTCCACCAAGCCCAAGCCCAAGCCCAAGCCCAAATCTAACAACTACTAATCACAAATAACCCTCAAAATGGGGAAGAAATAAACATCACCGTAAATAGAGATGTAATCCGTTCGGTACGGTCAGTATTTAGGTAAAAAATTTCACCAAATCAATAATGTTGATTTTATTATTTTGAACACTAATACAAATAGCTTTTCCCATTAAACTATACTGAACTGAACCGATTGAAACAGTTTGGTTTGATGCAATTTTATTAGTTTAGGACCTTTCAAACTTAAGTCACTTTTAAATATAATCACTAATCTATATAAAAATATTAATTTAATTATTTGTCTATCATTTTAAACATATTCAATCCATTTACTTAATAAATACTTTTCAATTTCTAGATGAACGAAATTAAAAATAAAAATAAAAAATGTTAAAAAATACTAAAGTTTTAAAAATAATGAGTTAGAGTTAAGATTATATATAATAAGAGTTTACAAACTTAGATTGTAACGATGATAAGGTTAATTAATCAAGAATATATGATAAATACAATATATGTTGAAGCGGTTAGTTTCGGTTTAGTTCTATGCATAAGAGGCTTGAACTGATACTGAACCGAAAATCAAAAACCAAAAAAAAATTAAATTTAAAAACCGTATAGACCGATTCTTATTAAAAAATAGACCAAATATAGTTGGTTTGGTCCAATTCAATCGATTTGATCGGTTTTTCTTACCTCTCTAACCAAAAAAATTTGAACTCGATACCTCACACCACAAATGACGCTGCACAACCACTAGGCCAAATGTGTTGATTTAATAATTTTTCTTTCATTAACTAGTAAACCATAGGATATTATTATTTATTTCATTTTCCTTTTTTGATAAATCACTTAATTTCTTTTCTTTTTTTGTCCTGTTTGACTAAACCTTTTTTACTGATTTTTTTTTTTAAAACTGAAATTGGATTTTTTAGTTCTTTTATTGGATTTTAGTTTGAAATTTTACAAAATCAATAGTCAAAACTAAGGGGTTGTTTGGGATGTTCTAAATAAGTGCACTTTTTAACTTTTTGGACTAAAAAGTTGAGGAAAAAAATATGGTTGTTTGGGTTAACTTTTTGACTTTTTATGAAAAAATGTGTATTAAAAAATTGTATAAATTAGTGTGTAAGGGAAAATTATGATTGAGAGTTGTGTAATCGTACATTTTGACTTTTGGTAAATAGTGATAACTTTTTAAGTTTTTGAGTAACTTTTTAACTTTTTGACTTTTTAGCCACATGCCAAACTTGGCCTAAAACACAAGTAGAAAATCAAAAATTAACAAAAAAAAAAAAAAAACCTTATCCAGCTTAAGAACCAGACAACCCTACTATTAAGAATTTTTTTTACACTTTAGTCCTTGACATCATAATTTTTTCAAATTTACTCTCAAAATGAATTTCCGTCTAATTTAAAATTGAAAATGTCACTTTGGCAACACGTAAATATAAAAAATATATATATTGAATTAAAATTTTATATAAATTACTGAGAGGGAGTTTTTATGAGCATTAGGGCCGAGCTAGGCCCAGGCGTAGTAATAGGCCGTTCTATGGGCCATGGTAGAAAGGGCTTAGCGAGTGGACCTTAGTGTTAGCTCGGTTCAAATATGGTTACAGTCACCACGATCGGAGTGGTGATAATTAGCTCGGTCATAGTATTCGAAGCCAAGGTATTTGGGCTTCTTATGGTGAACCTTGCTCTTGTTAGCTCGGTCAAAGCTTGCTGTAATTAGCTCGGTCTCAACAGACAAAACTAAGGTACAAGTGAACAAAGAGCCGAGCTATGTGTTGCATGTGAAGGTACTGGATTAAGTATGACAAAGGGCTAGTGTTAGCTCGGTCATACTGTCATCCAACCGAGGTAAAACCATCTCACTTGGTTTAAGCAGTGAAGGAGGTGTTGAAGGATAAATATTATCTTTCAAGAGTGTGATTCCTAGGAAGACTCTACATTGAGGGATAAGAGTCCTACTAGGATTGTGCCAATCAAAAATTATAAAAGCTCACAACATAACCTATGTAGAGGTAACACAACTTTGATTTTTGAATACACAGAGTTTTTTGTCTATTCTGCTGACTTAGGCATCGGAAAGGTATCCGGCACACACCCGCCGGCTAACTCACGTTTGTGTTTTCAGGGAATAAAGCAACGACGTTTGGAGGAGCTCAAACTTGATCAACAAGATTATACGAGAAGATTATTCTGCGCTCGTACAATTGGCGCGTCTATGAAAAAGACAGGGAAGAACAAAACCTGTTGATCAAGTTTTCCTCTCCAGCTGAAACCAATGGCGCATAATGAGAATTTGTCGCAATCTGCTATCGACGGACAAACCCCAAAGGGGGGTGGGAGGCACGAAGGTTTACCTTCTATCCCACCCATGGCGGATTTAGAACCCCAGCGACAGAACCCCCGGAGGGATGCAAGGGGAAGACGGGGCAGCAGCCCCTGTCGCTTTCAAAGTCCTGAAAGACAAAGGCGGAGGTTGGACCCCCAGGTTCTGAAGGATCGCATTAGGGAACAAGACGAGTTCATAAGGAGGATGGCAGCGGACATAGAGTCAATGAAGCGCCAAATAAAAGGAAAAGGGGTAGCGACAGGAGAAGGGCGCAAATGCAACACGCCATCTCGCCACTTAGAGGATTGTAACAGGCAGCAAGTCCAAGCAGAGAGTAGAAGCCTTAGAACAGGCAACACTTAGTCGAGGACCTCTAGGACTCGTCACTCCAGGTCTGAGAGAACAAAAACTGAGAGGTCGGTTACTGAGGGAAACACCTATCGGCCCTCGCACATGCACCAGATGACATCTAGGCACACGGAGTTGCCTAGATTATCTGACTTGCGGACAGTACTTGACGAAAGGGCCCGATGGAAGGAGGACACCAAGGCTCGCGACCCACGCAGAGTTTCAGCACTACAGCGACTGGCCCCCAGGACACATTGGAGTGTCGAAGTAGGGATGCCAATACCTCGTCTTACTTACGAACCAACGAATAAGGTATTAGCAAGGCTACAGAGCTTGTCGTTCATTCCGGCAATAGAGAACGCATCACTACCTTCAGGCTTCTACCAACCCAAATTTACTACTTATGAGGGGAAGACGGACCCCTACATGCACTTGAGCCACTTGAGCTAGGTTATGGCAGTGTATCGGCAGAATAAGGCCTTGATGTGTATCCTGTTTCCATCCAGCCTTGGCGACCTAGGTTTAACCTGGTTCGAAAGGCTAACAGAAGACAACATCGCCTCATGGGCACAATTGCCAGAGGCGTTCATGACTAGGTTCCGAACAAACACCAAGACACCAGTGGAGATCGATCAGCTACTCTCCATTGACATAGGCGACAATGAGACGTTGGGATCCTACAATAGTCGATATTAGGAGACTTTCAACCAGATAGGAGATTGCTCCACAAATCTCGCCATCGCGCAATACAAACGAGGCCTGCCAGTCAGTAACAAATTGAGGGACTCAATTACTATGACGCCACCCCTTACGATGGAGGCCTTAATGGAGAGAGTGCACCAACATATTCGCGTGCAAGAAGATAGCGCCCGTGCTAAGGCAAAATCTGACACAACGGCAATACCAGATAAAAAGAATACAGCAAAAGTCAACACGGTAGAACAACCAAACAGGGATGGGCGAGGCAGGCGGTCCAACAGAGAGGTCCCAGACAAAAGAAGGTTAAGAGTTCGCACTACCATTACCACGGTGTTCAAAAAACCAATCTACTGAATTCTCAGTGAGATACGCAATGAACCTTTCGTCCGATGGCCAGCTAAGTTGGGAGAAGCACAAAAAGACTATGACAAGAGGTCCCGGTGCACCTTCCATGATACAAAAGGGGCATCGCACTGAAAATTGCACGTTGTTGAGGCAACATTTGGAGGAGTTAGTGGCAGCTGGGCACCTGGACCAGTACATAGAAGGAGGGACACAGCCAGCCTCCCAAAACTACAACAACCCAAACGGGATACCGGTCGACGCTTCACCTCAAGGCGTAATCAACGTGATACATGGGATATTCAAACCTGAGTGGGTATGTGAGCTCAGGGGGATGATCAAAAAGGCTAAGCACTTAAGGGAGGTATTAAGTGCACAACCTGTCATCAAAAAGGGGAGAACAGTGGCCACAAATGTCATATCTTTTTCAGACAAAGATTTAGCAAGGATATACTGCCCTCACAATCACGCGTTGGTTGTCACTCTACACGTCAAGAATTTCGACATCAAGCGGATTTTGATTAACCAAGGAAGCTTATGTAAGATAATGTATTACAAAACCTTCAAACAACTGAAACTGGAGGACAAAGACCTGGCACCTGCAGCATCTCCCCTAATCGGATTCAACTCAATGTCAAAGTGGCCAGTGGGCAAGATAATCCTCCTAGTCAAGGCAGGAACCATGACGAAATAGGTGGAATTCTGGGTATTGAAAGTCCCTTCCACTTACAACATAATCTTGGGGAGGACATGGTTACACGCCATGCGATCGATAGCGTCAACCTACCATAAAGTATTGCGGTTCCCCAACGAAGTCGGAGTAATTGAAGAGGTCTTTGGAGACCAAATTATGTCAAAACAATGCTTCGTCGCTGTAAATGGCAGCCGCGCTGCAAAAGGGTATGTACAGATGGTAGAAGAGCCTGAGAACAATGAACTATTTGCGGATGTTGGCAAAGCAGCTGAACAGAAGGCAGTGGAAGACTTGGTACAAGTAAGGATAGATGAAAAGAACCCAGAAAAGTTCTTTTTGCTCTGCTCGTCTTTGTCCAGCACTGACAGAATAGAGGTCATGGAATTCTTAACCTCTAGCATCGAAGTGTTTGCCTGGACGCTGTATGACATGCCTAGCATTGATCCAAGCTTCATCTGTCACCAACTGAACGTCCACCCAACTGTCAGACCAATTATACAACGCACTCACAGATCAGCACTCCATCATGCCAGGATAGTAGCGGAAGAAGTGAGAAATTTGCTGGAGGCAGGAGCTATCATAGAAGTGCACTATCCCAGGTGGATCTCCAATACCGTAGTAGTACCAAAGAAGAACAGAAAATGGCGTGTCTGCGTGGACTACAAAACAGTCAACAAGGCATGCCCAAAGGACAGCTTTCCCCTACCACGGATAGACCAACTGGTAGACCTGATGGCAAGACACAATCGACTTAGCTTTCTTGATACGTATAGAGGTTACCATCAGATCGCTATGTATGAACCAAACCAAGAGGTCACATCATTTACGACACCGAGAGGACTATACTGTTACAAGGTCATGCCCTTTAGCCTAAAGAACGCAGGGGCTACATTCCAACGGATGATCACCAAGATGTTTGAACCATTGGTAAGAAGAACAATGGAAGCTTACTTAGACGACATGGTGGTCAAAAGCAAGGATGAGAATGACCATCTCAGGTTCCAAATACTAAAGAAGAACAAGTTGCGTCTAAATGCATCTAAGTGTGCGTTCGGCGTAGGATCAGGCAAATTCCTAGGCTTCCTGGTGACCAACCGAGGCATAGAAGCAGACCCATCTCAGATCAAAGCAATCCAAGAACTTAAGAGGCCTAACACAGTCAAAGAGGTACAACATCTCACTGGCCTGGCAGCCACGCTCAACCGGTTCATAAGTCGGTCATCAAACATATGTCGACCATTCTTCCAAGCATTGAAGGCCAAATTTGAGTGGGATGAAGAATGCGATCGCGCCCTAGAGAGCCTGAAAGACTACATGACTTATCCTCCATTGCTAGTAAACTGTAATAACCCCGACCTCCGATTAATGCTAATTCATGATTAATTATGCTTAACAGTAATTTAGGAAGGATTTGGGATTTATTTGCATGTGTATTGCATTATTTATGTGTTTCTATCTGTTTGCCATAAAATGATCTGTTTATGTCTTTGACTTTAAATTGCGAATTGAAAGCCTTATCGGCGTCTGAATCAGAAATTGACTTGATTTATGTGCTAGTTAGGATTTATAGAATTTTATGATAAGTTTAATTAAAATTCAATTCGGAGCAATTAAATTAGATTAAATCATGTTAATGTATACTTGTTTGAGTTATTACACATATGCCACTTAGTGACTTATTTGAGACCAACTTCATTACACTCTCCTTAGCCATTTTTCTTGTCCAAACCGTGGGATAGAAGGAGAGTGAGAGAAACTTGAATCCATCTAGAGATTGGGCTTGGAACATAGGAGAATTGAAGGAGGATTGCATGTTTAAGCTCCCACACTTGAAATTGAAGACCTAAAGGTAGTGAATTCATCCTTTTATTTATGAATGGGGGTTGTTCTTGCTAGGTTCTTGGTGAAATTGGTAGTTGAAGTCAAGAATTGGTTGAAAATGTTGAATTGAAGCTTGTATCATGCATGCATGTTCATGTCTTAGCATTTTGAAATGTTTTCATGGAAATTCTTGCATGCAAGACCATATTCTAGTTATAGTCCATGAGTTCATCATGATTGAGTTCAATCTTACATTTGGTCATGTTTTAGAGCATTGGATTTAAAATGAACACTTGCATGTAAGCTCTAGTTTTGTTCTTGAGATTTTATTTGAAATTGTGTTCAATTGACTCACCCTTGGGCTTTGATTTTACAAATTGATCTTTGAAACATCTTATACTATGAGTTTACAAGTGTTTTCCAGAAAATGGGCCCAAGAGGTCGAGTTTTGAGGTGCTAAATACTTGGTTTGAGCTTGGGAGGCAAATCTGGAAATTCCAGAATTTGGCTTCCTGGCTCGAGCGAAGGATTCCACGCTTGAGTGACCATTGTTTGTTCAGAGCTACGCTCGAGCGAAGGAATGGTGGCTCGAGCGTAAATTTCAAGCTCTCAGGTTTTTAGTGCACGCAGACGCACGCTCAAGCGACGAGACCTACGCTCGAGCAAAGAGCTGTGTCTCACGCTTGAGGGAGCATCGAGCGGGTATCGAGCGTAAAATTTCAACAACCAGTACTTTTTCATTTTTACAGACCGCTCGAGCGAAGGAGTCTACCCTCAAGCGACCCCTTTGTTTTGGCAAGCTCGCTCGAGCGAAGAAAGCCACGCTCGAGCGAGACCCCTGTTTTCAGCAAGTTTTGAAAAATGTTTTCCAAGGCATCTTTGCATCTTCGTTCCATCCTAGGCATTCCTAGGCCATGTTTTAGACCCCATAACGAGGATAAGAGATTAGAAACACACTAAGAGCCAACGAAATAAGTTTTGTACAATTAGAACGTGTGTTTCAAGTGTGTGTCCGTTATGTGTTATGTAGGTCACGCGCCGCGTATCATGTGATCAATCTGCTCCGTCTGTCTGTTTCAAGGCCAACTGTGAGTAATAACTTAGTAAAGTTATGTTCAAACTATATATACTTTCTATGTGATAAAACAAGATCTGTTTTCAAATGATATCATATGTACAATGAATGATTGTTCAATGTTTTCTGAAATGCTATTTTATGAATTATGAATGAATGTCCATTTTTCTGAAATGTATTTGTGGCATCCTTAGCTCACGTGGCCCTTGCCCGGGGGTAACAATACCGCGGCCAATCTGCATGTGGCCCTCACCCGGGGGTAACAATACTGTAGCCAATCTGCACGTGGCCCTTGCCTTGGGGTAACAATACCATGGCTACTTGCACGCAAGATATGGACCTTTGTAGTCGTTGGTACCAACTATATATGTGGGTCTCTGGACCAATCTAATCTGATAGCTAATGGGTGTACCACGTATGATCTTATGCAAAATCTGAATATGAAAATGTATATGAATCTATTTTTGTTTTGAAGTCTGATTATGTTCTAATTTAAATGATGGATTCTAACTTGTGCTGGACATCATTCATATAACCCCTTTACTCTGTTATTATTCACTAGGCTTTCGCTCACGGTTTATATTATGTATGTAGGTGAGCCAGCACTTGACCAGGGCCAGAGCTGACGACCTTCTGTACCGTTTTTGTCAGCCAACTGTTATGCCTCTGAGGAGGTTCCGATCGAAGTTTAATGCCATGGATGTTTTGTATTCATGCTAGTCTCTGTATGTGTTGTAAGGACAGGTCTTGGGATGTAATTATTTTGTAAATATTAGTGTCCTTGACTGGCATGTTTAAGTCTATATAAATAAGTTTTAAAATGTTCTATCCCATGTACGTTATCACAGCTCATTGGACCTTGTCTATTTTGTTTTATTGCTTCCGCAGCCCCTTATTACTTGATAATCTATTCAGAGGCCTTTGGTAATCCACGGATTACTGGCCGGTTATGGTGCTAAACCTATAGGGGCGGGTTTGGGTTGTGACATAACCCCAGTACCTGGAGAGGAACTATTTTTGTACTCGGTAGTATCACAGCATGCAATCAGCGCAGTGTTGGTCAGAGCGGAAGGAATCCAACACCTGCCTATCTTTTATGTTAGCAAGACCTTGCTAGGGGTAGAGACCAGGTACCTACCATTGGAAAAGCTGGCCTTAGCTTTGATGATGGCCTCAAGGAAGTTATCCCATTACTTCCACGCCCACACCATAATCATCCTGATAGCTTTACCCTTAAAAGCCTTATTTGAGAGAGTGGACTTTTCTAGGCGAATCTTGAAGTGGGCAGTGGAATTGGGACAGTTTGATATCAAGTTTCAACCCAGAATTGCAATAAAAGCCCAAGCTTTGGCAGACTTTGTGGCAGAGTTCACACTAGCAAGTCATCACATCTGCCCAATTGACTTGACTGGTACAACCAAAATGGGGACGAAAAGTGCCGCAGGAAATGCGCAACCCCTAATACAAGACACCCAGCCACATTGCAAGCCACACAGGCTTGAGGATCAGAATGAAGGAATAAACCATGCCATTCCCAGTGAGGACTCCTCAACAAGTAAAAACTTGGGGTAGTCAGATAGTGAAGAGCAAACCCCAACAGCAGGCATGGACTTGGAAGAAAACATCAGCAACACGCATGACCCCAAGACATCATCCGACCCATCCACTTGCTGGAAACTATTCATTAGAGAGATGTGGAACCTCTTTGTGGATGGAGCATCCAACAGGCATGGTGCATGACTTGGCATAGTCCTCATCTCACCAGATGGCCTAATAGTGGAACAAGCAGTCAACCTTAGCTTCCTAGCATTAAACAATGAAGCGGAGTATGAAGTGCTTTTAGTAGGCCTAAAATCAGCACTCTTCACGCATGACCCCAAGACATCATCCGACCCATCCACTTGCTGGAAACTATTCATTAGAGAGATGTGGAACCTCTTTGTGGATGGAGCATCCAACAGGCATGGTGCATGACTTGGCATAGTCCTCATCTCACCAGATGGCCTAATAGTGGAACAAGCAGTAAACCTTGGCTTCCCAGCATTAAACAATGAAGCGGAGTATGAAGTTCTTTTAACAGGCCTAAAATCAGCACTCTTCATGAAGGCCACCGAACTAATGGTTTACAGTGACTCCCAGCTGGTAGTAAACCAGATTTCAGGCGACTACGAGGTAAAAGATGAGAGGATGGCTAAGTACCAAGAGTTAGTCAGAAAAGAAATCATGAAATTCGACGTAGTGCGGATAGAGCAAATCAGCCGAGAAGAAAACAGTAGAGCAGACAAACTAGCAGGCATTGTTTCGATGGTAGATACATCCATCCCACATCCATTACTGATCGACTTCCTACCAAGACCAAGCATTGAAGAACCCGAAGTAGCTGAGGTATGTTGTGCTGAACTAGGCCCTTCATGGATGGATCCCATTATAGTATTCTTAAAAGACGGCGTCTTACCTGAAGAGAAGAAAGAGGCTAACAAGATCATAGTAAAGTCACAGCGATTTTGGCTCTCACCATTACTGGCCTTGTACAAAAAATCTTTCACAGGACCTAACCTAAAATGTGTTCATCCCAGCAAGGTCGAGGCATTCTTGTTTGAGATACACAAAGGCGTATGCGGAAGCCACCAAGGGGGAAGATCATTGGCCTATAGAGCAATTTCACAAGGATATTGGTGGCCATACATGCAAGCAGATTCAGAAAAGTATGTCAAGAGGTGCGAGAAATGCCAAAAGTTCGCACACCAAATACATCAACTAGTCAGAGAGCTTCTACCATTAACTAGCCCATGGTCCTTTGCAATGTGGGGATTGGACATAGTGGGACCACTTCTAACAGCATCCGGCAATAGAAAGTTCTTTCTTGCAACAACAGACTACTTCACAAAGTGGGTGGAAGCAAAAGCACTCGCATCAATAAAGGAGAAAGACGTGAAGAAGTTCGTCTAGCAGAATATCATCACTCAATTCGGTATACCTAAGGCTCTAATATCTGACAACGGCACTTAGTTCGATGGCAAAATTTTTAGAGGCTTTTGTGAAGAGTACAAGATAGAATTCTACAATTCTACACCAGCGTACCCCCAAGCAAATGGCCAGGCGGAAGCATCAAACAAAGTCGTCTTAGATGGATTGAAGAAAAGGCTAGAAAAAGTAAAAGGCAAGTGGGCTAAGGAGCTTCCTCATGTTTTATGGGCTTACTGTACCACACCTTGGCGGTCAACTGGAGAAACACCTTTTTTCTTGGCCTATGGTATGGAAGTAGTAATCCCACTGGAAGTAGGCCTCCCCACTATTAGAAGTGAAAATTTTGACCCAGATTTGAATAGAGAAGCCATAGCCTTGGAACTCGACCTTGCAAAAAAAAGAAGAGAAAGAGCACTGGTTCACTTCGCCTCATACCAGCAAGAGTTATCTAGAAAATATAACAAGACAGTACATCCAAGGCAATTCAAGATCGGAGATTGGGTGCTGCGCAAAGTAATGGGAAACACTCTGGTACCTGGAGATGTCAAGTTAGGGCCTAATTGGAAAGGACCATACAAAGTGGTTGGCTTAGCAGGAAAATTGGCATATCACTCAGAAGGTGGAGACAGCAAGGCCATTCCCAGGCCATAGAACACTGTCAATCTCAAACTATTTTACTTTTAGCTTTTCATTAAAGTACTTGTAATTTTTCTTTTTTCAATAAAACAAGTAGATCCCTTTTCAACATAATTTTTTTCTACTGTAAAAGTTAGTGAGCTAGGGGCAATGAAAGCATAGTTGGCCGGAATAACCAACACTTCGTTCTAAGTTGGCAGAAATAACCAACTTTGAGCTCTCTTCAGCCGAGATCAAGATCTAGGCTGAAGAAGTTTGGCAGGAATAACCAAACACTTGGCTCTAAGTTGATAGGAATAACCAACTTTGAGCTCTCTTTAGCCGAGATAAGGATCTAGGCTGAAGAGGTTGGCCAGAATAACTAACACTTCGCTTTAGGTTGGCAGGAATAACCAACTTTGAGCTTTCTTCAACCGAGATCAGGATCTAGGCTGAAAAAATTTGGCAGGAATAACCAAACACTTGGTTTTAGGTTGGCAGGAATAACCAACTTTGAGCTCTTTTCAGCCAAGATAAGGATCTAGGCTATTTATTTCTCTTCAGCCGAGACAAGGATATAGGCTGAAGAGGTTGGCAGGAATAACCAACATTTATTTCTCTTCAGCCGAGATAAGGATCTAGGCTGAAGAGAGGTTGGCAGGAATAACCAACTTTGGGTACTCTTCAGCCGAGATGAGGATCTAGGCTGAAGAGTGGTTGGCTGGAATAACCAACCTTGAGTACTCTTCAACCAGGATAAGGATCTAGGCTGAAGAGAGGTTGGCAGGAATAACCAACTTTGGGTACTCTTCAGCCGAGATAAGGATCTTGGCTGAAGAGTGGTTGGCTGGAATAACCAACTTTGGGTACTCTTCGGCTAAGATAAGGATGGTTGGCTGAAATAACCAACTTTGGGTACTCTTCAGCCGAGGTAAGGATCTAGCTGGAAGAGTGGTTGGCTGGAGAAAATAAGCAGGTATAACCAACACAGCAAACAGTTGTCAAAACTCTTACGAAGATGGTTATCTCGGCAACAAAAAGAAAACAAATTACAAGACAGAGCATAACCGAACAAAAAGACGAAGAAATTGAAGACTTCATTTCAAATTGAAGATTTCATTCCAAAGTGCATTACAAAAGGATGGGCTATAACCCGGTTACAAACTTTATTAATATCAAAAGAAGAAAAAAGTACAAAATCAAGCAAAAAGATCATCAAGGTCTGCGTCAAGGTCAACTCGAGTTTCATCACTCCGAAGCCCGGTCTTAACAGGAAGGTTGGTCGCATCTCCAACTATACTGGGCACCGGGGGCTCCACCCGAGCTGACTGAGCAACTTGAACACCAGGATCATTGGTAGCGGCCGGGGTGTTGTTGGGCTCTGGGGATGCCTCCTCTTCTTCCTCAACCTGAAGAAATTTTTGCTGAATAGCATTGGCGTACTCCGCCATGTAGCTCGGGATAAGTGAGGAGAAGGGTTCTGAAAAACCTCGGTCTCCTGGCCATGACCGAGCTTCGCCACGGTTGCCTTCCACCCACATTTGAAAAATATATCATTGGCAGCTTTACACTGCAGGATGTAGGTGGCTTCCCATTCCTTATAACCCGGTCTTCAACATCTTCCACACTCTTCTTCAGCCCGGCGATCTCTGCATCCTTCTTTTTCTCGAGCTTGGCCAGCTTGCGCAGATATTTATCTTTCAACTCGGCCGAAGCCTTCTACTTATCTGCTTCGGCCGAGTTGACTAGTCCGGTGAGTCGGGCTATTTCGGTATGTAGCTCGGCCATTTTCTGCTTGGACTCTTCTAGCTTGGCCGACTTAGCATTGGTCTTTGCCACAGCCTGCCGTGTGGTTTTACGTAGTTCCAACACACGCTTGTGAGCGACATGATTCTTCTGCATGGCCTGCAAAATGAGAGATAACAATTATAGTTAAAACCGCGCAAACAGATGTACAAATTAGAAAGACAAGAAAAGAGAGAACTTACCAGCACCATCGATTTTGTTGCCAAGCGAATGGCCTTCATCTCGGTGAAATAGTCGTGGTGCTCCATATCGGCTGGCAGGCATACGCTCTTGGCGAGGTTAAAAGCCAGCGAATGGTCTTTCTCTGCGACCACTGAGTCAGTGTTGGTAATAGCTCGGTTCTTGTATGCGATCTCTTGGTACCCATTTTGAAGGGCTAGCCCAGTCAGAACACACTGGTTCTGGGCTCGGTCGGGTGGATTGAGGAAGCACGATGCCATCTTCACCAATAAGTTGTTGTAGCTCGGTTGCAGATGTTCGAGCACGCTTGCTCGACCGGGATGACGAGGCACGGACTGTTGAAAGGGCCACCACTGCCTCATTTGTTTAGCCGGCTTGTGGTACCTCGGCCTGAGTAGCTGTTTCGGTGATCAAAGCTCGGACAGTGTGGCGCTTTGCCATTTCTTGTTCTTCAGTTAAAGGAACAATGTTGATTTGGGGAAAAGATGGATTAGGTTCTGGGGAAAGTTCCAGGTGGAAGTCTGTTACCCTGGTCTTCCTCCTACTGCTATATCTGTATGTCGGTTCAAAATTGAGTAGCTCAGCCCAACCTCTATCACGGTATCGGAGCGCGGCGCAGAGTGTGTCTATATTGGGGTATTGGTACTGTGACTTTAGATAGTTCAAGTCTGCATAAAGGAAAAAGGCAACGATTAGTACGGCGCAAAACTTATAAACAGAGTAAAGAGCGCACAAAGCTAAGCCGATGTATTCATATCGACTACTCCCTTATTCCAGTTAATTCGGTCGCCCCGTATCTGGGCTTCCTAGTCTTCGAAGTAGCCCGAGACCCAGAAAAAGTCATCGTCATTTACATCTTTGTCCGGTGTATTTTTTATTATTTTCTCTCGGCGTCTTCTTATTCTTAAATGGTATACCCAACCATCTTCATTCTGGCTAAGTGAATATTGGTGAAAAAGCTCGGCTAAATCGAGGTTGAGGCCAAGCCGGTGATTTAGCTCGGCGATGCCGTTTATTATTCTATATGAATTGGTGCTAAGTTGGGTTGGGCATATTCTAGTTTGCCTAAGGAATTCGCATAGGAGTGGTTGAACTGGGAATCAGAGGCCGGCTTCAACAATGGATAGCACGGTAAATGGAACAAAACCTTGTTTTCCCCAGGGTGTGGTATCTAGTTCGACTAGGGACAGATGGACGTCATCAGGAATTTGGTAGTCCTTTCGGAACTCAGCTATGGCCCCAGGAGAGTCTACTAAAAATCGGTATTTATGGTAATCCTTTCGAAGCTCAGTTATGGCCTCGGGTGAGTTTACTAAGAATCGATATTTTCCCATGTGGACTTAAGTTTTGTAGAAATTAGCTCGGAGTACTAGCTCGGTGTGGAGATGACGTTGAGTATCTCAATTGAGCGTTCAAGGGAGTGTCTGGCCAACCGAGTCAGAGTTTGCAAAGTGGAGATGAAAAGTGTTAAGCCCAGATCGTTGGACTGTGCTAAGTATAAAGGCAAAAATAAATGTAAGCCTAGCTCAGTTACGTGGGATACTATCCGTTCTTAGTTCGGTTGGAGTGAAGAACTTTAGCTCAGCTAAATAAAATGAAAGGTTCTTAGTCTGGCTGTAACTTAAGGCGAAGTGTAAAAATTTTAGCTCGGTTATTGGGTGGAGTTCTTTAGTTCGGTTGTGTTTAAGCCTAGAGTTGTCTAAACAGGTTTTTAGATCGGTTACAGCACGATTCTAGATTCAACTTCATGTTTTCTGAATCCAGACGGTGTGTTCTTAAGCACGAGCCTATGGTTTGGGGGTCTGGTTTTAGGTACTAACTATTCTAATCCATTTCAGCAAAACTACATGTAGACACCCCATTTTTGACCGTCCTCAAGACTTGGACGTCACCGCTCGAACACTCGGTGATTACTCATGTTTGTGTTTCGTTTTGAGTTCCCAAAGGTCTCAGCTACGCGTCTTGCCTCAGGATCTCTCAACTCGACTGTTCTGTGATTGATTTTCCACCAAACACTTGTGTTTTTGCTTCTGAGGGTAGAAAGTAGTTTGTCAGCTACCCCTGACACCTACCGGCCATGGTTTGAGGCCACCGGCCATGTTTTGAGGCTACCGGCCATTGGTGAATTATACCATTGGCCGGTCGGCACTCAGTATGGCCGGCCGGCCATCTGTTTGGCTGGCCGGCCATCTGTTTGGCCGGTGACCTCCTTTTCTGGCCGGTAGCACCTTTTTACTTTTTTCAGGCATGGTGCATGCCAACTGTGCCAGCTGGAATGCACCAAACCTGCCCCGGGGCATACATGTGGTTGTTTTGCCCTTTTTGCACCCTTTTGGTCAAAGCTTCTTGAGGAAGCTTGACCCTTTGTCAAAGCTTCCTCAAGAAGCTTGCCAGCTGTCACAGCTTCCTCAAGAAGCTTGCCATCTGTTCTAGCTTCCTCAGGAAGCCTTGCACCCTTATCCTGGCTTCCCTTGTAAGCCTTGACCCTTTTGAGTAGCTTCCCTTAGAAGCTTTGGCCAATTAGC
>NW_021027461.1:1896802-1951407 GCF_004153795.1 Camellia sinensis
ATGCATTAGGGCTCGGTACATCATGCTACTGCATTTGTACCACAATTCCAAATTGAATACGTGAATCAAATTGATCTCATTTTCACATGCCATGATTAGACTAGCCGAGCCTACTCTAGTGACATTTTGCTTGTGTTGCATTAGTCATTTTAACATGAACTAGGACATGCATGTTTGCTAACTAGTTTATTGTTTTGGCACGGAGTACGATGTAAGTATTTATGCTTTAGCATCCCGCATGCGTGTGAGTGTTGCCATGACAGTATGCTTGCCATGAGGCTAAATGCTTATGTGATAAAATTGTTTGAATGCATGTGGATGAAGGTTGGATTGTTTGAGTTGGAAAAACTCATTGAAATCCGTGTTTTAGCCTACTTGCGAGTAGCAAATTGCAAAGCGCTTTTCAAAATAAACGGATATGCAATGCTTATTTCCAAATTAGGCAATTTGGTCTATACTTGTTTGCTGTGCGCATAACATAGTAATTCTAGGCTAATAACCGGAATAAGAACACATAACGTTTTCAAAAACGGATATCACGGTTAGTAGAGGCCGATCTTTAGATCGGGCGAGAGAAGGTGCTCATAGCTGACCTTCCCCAATCGTACCCAAGCTCCCGAGCCAAGGCAACTTTGGTGATGACGGACACGTGGCCTTTGGCACCGAGTTAGGGTTTTCTAAATTCCCCCATAAAAAATATTTTGGTGGCGACTCTGTATCTAGCAAAACAGTCCATGTTTGGCACTTCTTTTCTAAAAATCTGTTTTCCAAAACGATTTGCTAGATTTGGACTCTTTGGTTCAGATTTAGGACCGTGACAATTTGAGAGTCCGAACTGTAGTGAACCTAATATGAACAGCACGGGACTCGTCCTCCCGGGGCGTTCGGGAACGTCTACACTACAGAGTGTGTTTTGTAAAACATAAGAGTATGTACATCTATACTATCCATATTCACGAAATAAACGAAAAAAGTGAGGATTTGAGTCACTTACAGTCCTAAAAGAAGAGGATGAAGTTCCAAACGATAAAGATGCCAGGCAAGAGCACATGCTTTGCAGATGTAGTGTTTTGGAAAATGGCGGCTCAGAGGGAAAAGAGAGAGAAGATGAATAGTGGTATGTTTTGTTCAAAGAGTGGGGTTTTTTGTGTAAAGCGTGAATTTGGGCGGGACTGTTCAAATTTTGTGAGGTACGAAGGCGGCGATGGCAACTATATTTGACCAATAAGGGCTTGCCACGTGTCCAAAAGAATTGTAAGCGATTCAGTTATGCTGTAACAACCCTCATACTGTTTACTGTGCCAGGCAAGAGCACATGCTTTGCAGATGTAGTGTTTTGGAAAATGGCGGCTCAGAGGGAAAAGAGAGAGAAGATGAATAGTGGTATGTTTTGTTCAAAGAGTGGGGTTTTTTGTGTAAAGCGTGAATTTGGGCGGGACTGTTCAAATTTTGCGAGGTACGAAGGCGGCGATGGCAACTGTATTTGACCAATAAGGGCTTGCCACGTGTCCAAAAGAATCATAAGCGATTCAGTTATGCAGCGACTGAAAAGACGTTTTTTGACCAGACAAATTAGTAGCCCGGTATCAATTTAGCTCGGTGAAGGCCAACTTTTAGCTCAGCTGGTAAAAAGGTAATCCCAATCATGCTACGCAAATGAAATTAAAGGGCAATTGAGAGGGAGTTTTTATGAGCATTAGGGTTGAGCTAGGCCCAGGCGTAGTAATAGGCTGTTCTATGGGCCATAGTAGAAAGGGCTTAGCGAGTGAACCTTAACGTTAGCTCGGTCCAAATATGGTTATAGTCACCACAGTCGGAGTGGTGATAATTAGCTCGGTCATAGTATTCGGAGCTGAGGTATTGGGGCTTCTTATGGTGAACCTTGTTCTTGTTAGCTTGGTCAAAGCTTGCTGTAGTTAGCTCGGTCTTAACAAACAAAACCGAGATACAAGTGAACAAAGAGCCGAGCTATGTGTTGCATATGAAGGCGCTGGATTAAGTATGACAAAGGGCTAGTGTTAGCTCGGTCATACTGTCATCCAACCGAGGTAAAACCATCTCACTTGGTTTAAGCAGTGAGGGAGGTGTTAAAGGATAAACATTATCTTTCAGGAGTGTGATTCCTAGGAGGACTCTACATGGAGGGATAAGAGTCCTACTAGGATTGTGCCAGGCAAAAACTATAAAAACTCATAACATAACCTATGTAGATGTAACACAACTTTGATTCTTGAATACACAGAGCTTTTTGTCTATTCTGCTGACTTAGGCATCGGAGAGGTATCCAGCACACACCCGCTGGCTAACTCACATTTGTGTTTTCAAGGAGTAAAGAGACGACGTTTAGAGGAGCTCAAACTTGATCAACAGGATTATATGAGAAGATTATTCTGCGTTCGTATAGTTACAATTTTTTCCTTTAAGTTTCACTTAGACCTTGAAGTATTTTTGTTCTAATTTGTCCTCTAATATTGTCCAATTTATCCTCAAAACCAATTTTCATTCAATTTTGAATAAAAAATTTGGGAGACATACGTGTAAGTCCTAATAGGTAGACTTATTATCTAATAGGTCCTATGATAATTAATGGCAATTGTCATCAAGCACTATTAAAAAAGAAAAATACCAAGGGCCCCAAATGTTTTACTGACATTTTTACCAAATGTCCCACATGAGTCTGAAACCCACACCATGTGGATTCCATGTAGGTCCCACACCCATATGAAACATTTGGTAAAAATATTGATAAAACATTTGGAGTCCCTAGCATTGTTCATTAAAAAATGTCACTAGTTGTTAATTTTCAATGACAGTTTAAAAATTATCACAAAAAATGTCACAAATTATAAATTTTAGCGGCAATTTAAAAAAAAATGTTACAACGAAACGTCATTAATTTTTAACTTTCAATGAAAATTAAAAAATTGTCATAGAAAAACGTCACTAATTGTAAGTTTTAACGACAATTTATAAAAATCGTGATAAAAAAATTGCTAATTGTCAATTTTTAACAACATATGTAAAAAGTCGTCACAAAAAAATATTGTTAGTAATGATTTTACTAGGAGTTGTTTTCAATAGCACTTAATGAGAATTAAATCCAACTATTAAGATTAAAATTTTTAAACTGTCACTGAAAATTAATAATTAGTGATTTTTTTTAATAGTGTTTGATGAAAATCGCCATTAATTATCATAAGACCTATTGGACAATAAATCTACCTATTAGAGCATCTCTATTAGCTTACCTAAATTTTACTCTAAAATATTATTAAAAAATTTATTCCCTATTATAGGAATTACTTTTTTTATCTACATTCCCCAACAAACTCCCTATTCTTTTTTTATTCTATTAAAATAATCTTTTTAATTATTTTTAAATTTGAATATTTTTTAATAATAAAATAATTAAACAACATCCTTTGAAGTCAAAAATGGAGGCTTTATAGCACTGCTTTTGAAGTCAATTAATTATAGAAGAAAGCAGCAAAAGCAAAGGCAGGGGCTGAACGTCCAGGAGATTGACCGGTCGGACATTCGGGTGGACGATCGGTTCAATTATTTTTTAGCATTTTTTCTTCTTCAGCTACACGGCACTCACAGACATCTGGCACGGATGTCCAAGGGGACGTCTAGGGGGACATCTAGGGGACTTCTCCTTCACACCTTCAACGAAATAAAATAAGAATTTATCAGATATAAAAGGAGCTACAGTGTCACCCTACAAATAAGGAGCCACTGTAGCAATCCTAAATTTAAGGGATGGTATAAAGGATCTGTTAGGAAAGAATTTCTGAATAATTAACCCTTATAATAGCTTTTTGCTATTATAAGGGAACTGATAGGGATGCTCTGGCCCCGTTTGGTTTCAGAGATAGCATGGAGGGGATTCATAGTGAGGGGATTGTTAGTGTGGGGATTAATAGTGAGGGGATTGATAGTGAGGGGATTAATAGTGAAGAATTGTTAAATTATTTTTATATAAAATAATAAAACAAATAAAAAAATATAAAAAGTTAAACATTATATTTAAAAAAAAAATTCCCAATATATAAAAAATAAAAAAATTTCTAATCCCCTTACTATTTTTCTAATACCATCTCTACCTCCTCCTTACCAATCCCCCTTCCTCCTCCTTACTAATATCAAGGGATTACTAATCCTCTCCCTATCTCTCAAAACAAACACCCTATTCCCAATCTCCTCCTCACTACCAAACCCAATCCCCTCTCTATAACCCCAAACAAACGGGGCCTTAGGGCTTTACACATAAGTCTCTTTATTAAATAATCATTTTTTCAAGCATTTGTACCCCAATTAATCCATAAGTCCTATTATTTAGACTTTTGATCTACCAAATCTTAATTCTCATATTTAAGGTATTTTATGGATAGTTTTACCCTTGTAAATATTTTTTGAATGTTTAGCAATTTGGTGATATAAACATTCATATTTGATAGTGTGAATGTTCATATTGACGTATGAATGTTCACATTAATAGTGTGAACATTTACAATGTCAATGTAAATATTATTATTAAGGTATTTTAGTAACTATGTCACCTATAAGACTTATTGGAACATAAATAAATAATTTCCAAACTAAAGTGAAATATAAATAAGTGAAGAAAATTTTATGAATAAAATGTCCCTATTCTTATTTATTTGGACTAGCATATGAACCCATGCTACGCACAAGCTAAACAAATTTAAAAAAAAAAAATCAAATAACAACATAAAATTTATTTAAAAAGTATAGAAAATAACTTAAAATAAATTAAATTTTAACCATTTTATTAGAATATATATTGCAGTTGTTATGTCATTAATTGTATATTCTAAGTTCACAATAAGAAATAGATATCATAATTTAATTGGTAAAGATAAATATGTATATATAGAATAAATTTAAAAAATTATATTTAGGATGAAATGAACATACATTTCGTTTTATAATTTTTTTGGTTTTTGTTTATTCTATATTAAAGTTTGTTATAAAATTTAAACATACATTTTAGAAATAAAACAATATATATTGATAAAACGCTAAAATCGGTCAAAAAACCAACCAACTTACACAAATTAATTAATTAAAATTTTTAAATTTTATTTTATTTTAAAATTTAAACTGTCTTCAGCTGAAACATGCACAATATTATAATATTAAATATGAGCATAGGATTTACTTTATATAAATGAAATAACTCACTTTTTCCTTCTTTTTCCGATGTTTAATTATGTAAAATAAAAGCTAACAATTGTTTGAGCGGGAAGTTTATTTCAAATCAAGCAATCTTAACCGTTTAATTTTTAATTAGGTCAATCTTAAGTTTATTTTGAATCAAACAAATCTAACCAATATATTTTGATAATCATTAGTAATTTTTTTTCATAATAAAATATAAATATTTATGCATTTTTAATAATTTTGAAAAGATAGATTAAATGTAATATTTTTTTTATAACTGTAGATATTTTTATAATATTTTTTAAACAAAAATCAATTCAAACAAAATTAAATAGACATTTGTTTATGTAAATATTTTTTGAATTGATATTTTTAAACAAAATCAACTACAGATAAAAATATTAAAGAAAAAACTATTAGGTATTTTTGAAGTAATGTTCTACACTGATTGTTAATTTACACATATAAGTGAAACAACTTACATTTCTTTTCTTTTTCATATGTGAGATTGTAAAATAAAAGTTAATAATTGCTTGGGTGAGAAGTTAATTTCTAATCAAGCAATCTCAGCCTTTCAATCTTTAATTAGATCAATTTATTTTGAATCAAACAAATCTAACCAATATATTTCGATAAAACGCTAAAATCAAAATTATACCAACGAATCATTCAAATTGAAAATGGTTCAACTTAATCAATTAGGTCAAAAGACCAACTAACTTACACAAAAATTAATTAATTAAAATTTTTAATTTTATTTTATTAAAATTTAAACTGTTTTGAACTAAAATATGCACAATATTAAGGAGATTTTTTTTTTAAGGTCCTTAGTGTTAAGATTTTATAACATAAAGGACACTCAATACTTTCATAATGTCTAAGGTCTCTCAATATCGATCCAGAAAAAATTTGATCTAGAGAATTTTTCTGAACTTCCCAGAAAAATTCTCTTCAGAGAAATTTTCTCTGGACTTCCCATTCTCTAGAGAAATTCTGGGAATTTCTTCCTAGAGAATTCATTCCCAAAAAAATCACCTCTTTCTCAAAATTCTTCACAATCTTGAATTCCAATACCTTATCATCACCAGCCAAAGAAAAGTACTTCATTTAGTACATAATTTTCTCTGATTTCTTTAGATTACAGTCTACAGATTTTCTTTGAATTTCCAAATAATTTCTTTGGTTTTTGCAAGAATTTATCTGGGTTTTAACCAGAAAATTTCTTTACCTTCCTAATCACGATGTACAATACACAAATGGATCACCCAAATAAGCAACAACAATAACTAATATAAATATATATCTAGAGAATTTCTATGAATCGTCCAGAAAATTTCTCTTCAGAGAAATTCTAAGAAGACAAGAGAATTCTCTGGATTATAGTCTAGAGATTTTCTTTGAATTGTCTTCCCAATCACGATTTGCAATACACAAATCGATCACCCAAATAAGTAACAACAACAACCAATATACATATATGTGTGTATATATATATATATATAGAGAGAGAGAGAGAGAGACTCACTGAAAGAAGAATTTCTTTGATTTTCGCAAGAATTTTTCTAGGTTCAAACCAGAAAATTTCTCTGCCAATAACAAGAAAAATCAAAATAATAGTTTGGATGGGGAAAAACAGAGGGATAAAAGGAACCTAATTAATTATAGAGAAATGTATGATGAAAGAACAAAGAATCATCCATATAATTAAATCCAAAAAAACTAATGAAGACAATTTTATTTTTCTGTGGTCAATATGAGTCTATAGCTTCAAAAGTCCAATCATACCTTCTGTTTTCTTTTCCAAGCCTCTTAGCTCAATTTATTCTTTACCCATTACGAATCTATCTTACATGTAACAATTAAACTCACTTATAACAATCTATCTTAAACTCACCCGTAACAATCTGTGCAACTTTAACAACGATTCTTCACATACCCATCAATTATTTTTGGTCGAGGTCCGCCGTAGAGCTGGATGAGGCGATAGCCACCGCAGATTCCTTGTCATGCACCATCTCCACCATTCCTTTAGCCTTTGAAGAGTAGCAAAGCATGAAGCACGAAACCTTGTGAACACTCGATCGAAGAGGCAGAGATCAAGCTAAGCTTGGAAGACGAGAAGATTGAAGATGACGAAGAAACGCTAGTTGTAGTAGAGAAGACATATGTGTGAGGCGAGGAAGAGAGGATCAACATAGTCTGTGTAGAGAGATAGAAAGTGTTGTAGAGAGAGAGAGAGAGAAAAAAAAAGAGAGGCGTGGGGGGAGAGCAGCTATCTGGTATGTCAAATTTCTCTGTGATATATGGGTGTTGGGTTAAGAGACCTTAGACATCACAAAATAATATTGTCGATTTTTTCTATTACTAAAAATTAGACTGTGACTTTAGACTAATTTTTTAAAATATTAAATAAGAGTATATAAACAATTTATTTATTTATTTATTCAATGTGAGACTGTAAAAAAGTTAAATCTAACCTAACTAATAGAGATTTTTTAATTATTTAAAATTAAGAAAATTAAAAAAATTAGTATGAGATATTAAAACTCTCATAGGGTTTCTTACTAAAAACCCCCATTTACTTATGGGTTCGTTTGAGATATGGGTTGACTTTTTAACTTTTTAGCTATTTTAACTTGGGGCTAAAAGACCTCGTTTGAGATAGACTTTTTGATTTTTTTAATTTTTGTATGAGAAAAAATAAAATAATTATAATTTGGATGTGGAATTTTATTTTATTAATTTTTTGGTCTATTTTAATCCAAATGTAATATGCGAAACAAGCATTATTTAAAGCAACAAAGTGTAAGTAAATAAAAAGACAACCTTGGCCTTATTACTATTTTGGATAAATTATAAACACATTCTTTGAGATTTATTTAAATTACAAATTATTCATGTGGTTCTATAAATTATATTATGTCCCTTAAAGTTTATAATTTCACAACAAATAGGTCTTTTTATTAATAAATCATCAAGTTAATTAACAGTTTTTAATAATATTAAAATTTTATTTTAATTAATAATTTAAATAATTTTATTATTGTATATATGAACAATTAAAATTAATTCTATTAAATAAAAAGTTCTGACAAGAGAGTATTTATAATTTTTCAAACAATAAGAGGTGATTTATATTTTAACTAAACCGAGAGAGATGCTTGTAATTTACCCTACTATTTTCTTGTCTTGCAAGAACACAGGGGTAATATGGACATTTTATACGGAAACCGTTGCCGCCTCGCTTTCTCTCTCTTTCGCGCTAGAAAGTTCCCTCTTTGAAGTCAATCTTAGACTGGTGTTTGTTGGCGATCTATTCTCGTAGCTTTGATTATTCAAACGAAAATGGGTAGAAAGTTCTTCGTCGGCGGCAACTGGAAATGCGTATGCCTCTGATTTCATCTCTTATAATTATTATTATTTTTTTGGATTTTGCAATTGTTACTTTGGATTAGGTTTTCTTATTCATTTATGTTTTAACTTTTAAGGATTTGGAGGCTTGAACACTGATTAATGTACTTAGTTTTGGGTTTATTAATAATGCCAGTTTACTATGTAAAGAAGAGTTGGTGACTTAATTTATCTAAGGGGTGACAATGAAGACTTAGATTGAATTTGTAGGATACAACACTGAATAATAGAACCCAACACAATACAATAGAGCCACAACCTTTTTAGCATGTAGTAGATTGTGGTTCTGACCTTCTGGGTCTCACCACCCAATACAATCTTAAAAATGTAACTTATTGGGCACACTCAGAAGTTCACATTAGTGTGGATTTTGCACAGCTTAATACGTGCTTTATACTAGGTGGTATTGCTCATTTACAAGACAATTGAATTATTTAGTTTTTCATATAGTATAAATTCACCTACAGTTTGCAATTGATGTAGAATGGAACGATTGAGGAAGTGAAGAAGATTGTTACCATTTTAAATGAAGCTGAAGTTCCTTCTGAAGATGTTGTGGGTAAGTTTGCAATCAATATTAAGTGCAGTTCCGTTCTTTATAAATTAATAAACAAAAAAAAGGACAATTTTGCTCTTCAATCATTTCACGCTCCTCTTTATCGATTTTGACTTGGCACAAGATATGATTGAAGGGTAAAATTGGAAATTTGGATAATAAAAACAAAAAATGGAGTGAGGGAAGATAAAAGAGGAGTGTGAATAACACTCCCATTATTTTTTCCTGAAACTACTTAGCTACGTGTTTAACTTGCTTGTGCTGTTATCTTTACTATAGTTTATTTTGGGAATTTTACAAAGCAATCACAACTGGTTGGAATACATAAATTATGGATTAACTTATCAGAAAAAGAAAAGAAAATAAGAAAACATAAATTATGGAAGCTTTCCAAATAAATTTTTAAGGAATTGTTTTAATAGAAGTTTCACATGCACCCTATGTGGCTCATCATTGGCGGGTGTAAGATATGCAATCTCTGGATTTTTCAAAGTTTAGAAGGAGATCTAATCTTGAAAGATTGTAATTTAGTAACGACAGGGTGACAGCATGGAGTTCCCCAACTTCCCTTGAAAGTTTATAATGGACTGCTCCTATTAAGTTACAAGTCCAGCCAGAGAATTCTGAAATTAAATTGTGGGATCAGACACAAAGTTGAGCCCATACAAGTAGTAGAAATAATTCTTGTACTGAAAAACTTCCGTGAGTGTCAGTGATCCCAAGGAAAATTATATGGTGGTCTTGGGGAAAATCCACATGGTGCCCCAACTTGAGTTTTATTGGTTAAAACAGTGGGACCCAATACTTTTGTGTTTGGGTTTGGGAGACAACATGACAAGTGTCATGCAATGAATGGTGTGGAGCAATGATCCAAGACCACCAAATAACCTCTTGTGATCCCAGTGAGCATGTGAATAATGTGTGCATTGTACAATGCCATGTTCAGTTGATCATGCATACATGCATTGCATTGTATCGTGAAATATATACAATATTCTTAAATTCATCATGTCAATTTCTGTATACTGGGCAAGCGTTTTTGTATTTTTTATTGTAGTTCTTGATGGTAAACTTAAAAGTTCATCTGGGGTCAAATTTCTGGAGGTTGAGCTGGAACAAACCTGACCAGATTAAGCTTGTTGTATTGTTTTTAAAAATATGGTTGCACTTGGTATGAATTCTGCCACCATTGTCTAAAGCTAAAAGTTGGTTTTGGTTTCCCTTGAGGCATCAGCAGCCTGACCTAACCAGCACCCATTTATGCATACTAGTAATTGTGTAGTGTGTACTCATATTAAATCTTCATTTTGAATGTATAAAACATACAATAAAGGCTATAAACTAATCAATGGATATAAACTGGGGTGCGATCTCTTTATTGCAAGTTTTCTATGCCTGCATATCTTATCTCCTGTAGCATGCTTCTATATTAGCTCTTAATTATTGTATAAACTTAATAATGGGAGCTTCCTTGTACTTTTGTAAGCTTGCATTGATTCAGTGATAACATTTCTTCGTTAAAGATTTGTTATTTATCTGAAAAAAATTCTTTAAAAGTTCAAGTCATATGATTATTATCAAAATATGCACACTGTATCCGGCGTGTAGCTATATATTTATTGCAGTTTGTTGTTATATATCTTCAAGATGTTGATATGGTTTGGACGTGCTTTGCTTGCAGAGGTTGTGATTAGCCCTCCATTTGTGTTTCTTCCTATTGTAAAGAGTTTATTGCGGTCTGATTTCCTGATTGCCGCACAAAACTGTTGGGTTCAGAATGGGGGTGCTTTTACTGGTGAGGTTAGGTATGTTATGATCTGATCATTTTATCTAGTTCATTGGAATCATTGTTTTTCCACTGTATAGATTGATATTCTTTGTGATAAATATTGAAATGGTTACTGAGGAGAACCATTCTTATTCCGCCCATGTGGTCATTGTCATCTTTGTTAATTACTAGAAGATTCATGTAGCAGTATTTCCTTTAATTTTGAGTTGAAGTTTAAGCTTTCTTCTATAGGAAGTTCGTCAGTTTTAATTATTTTTCCTTGTTTTATCTGATTTCTCTTGTTGGGCAGTGCTGATATGCTTGTCAATTTGGGCATTCCTTGGGTCATTCTTGGCCATTCTGAGAGACGACTTATATTAAATGAATCGAATGAGGTAACCTTTGTTGTAGAGCCAAGTGTACTATATATTAGAAAAGCTGTATCACATGACTATAGCTTACATATATATCATGTCATGTACCATCTATTTCTTACAATCTGTTCTTTGGGGATTTCAATGCAGTTCGTTGGAGATAAAGTTGCATATGCACTTTCAAAAGGCTTGAAAGTAATTGCTTGTGTTGGGGAGACCATTGAGCAGCGGGAATCAGGGTCTACAATGTCTGTAGTTGCTGCGCAAACAAATGCAATCGCAGGTACATAGTTCTAGTTCTCTATTGTCCAGAAAGCAAATGGCACATTTATCTAGTAGTCTGGTGCCTTTCTTAATTTAGGTTCTAGAGCTGTTCCTACCACTGCCATTATCTATTCTATACCATTATCATAGTTGTAAAAATGTGCCACAACCTTTACATAACCGTATGGGTTGTCACTGCCATGCCACCTGACGGCTGCTATAGTGATGGAATTGAATTTCACAGATGTAACAGCCATCACTGTTACATAATGCCCCTAATGTGCCATTACAAAACTGTTATGGCTGTTACGTAACAGTGGCTGGCAATGATGTCTGCTACATTTAAAAGTCAATTTTTTGCTTGTTTTCTCCTCTTTGAGCTTCTGTTTTTATTTATTCACTTGACATTGAAGATCGAACCTAATTTTTATATGTAGTTGTAACTTGTAAATTGTGTTTCTTGTATAACTTGAAGATAAAAATTATTTGTTTAATAAAATAAAACAATGATACTCAAATCCATTTATTGCAAAATTTTCTATAATTATTAATAACAAAATAAATGACAGCAAATTGGTGCATTATGAAGTTATGACACATGAAATTATTACATATTGAAATAAAAATATGTCAAATTCTCTTTGTGACTTAAAAGGAATCTAAAATCTAGTACATCTATTGAATCATGTTTAAAAAATTATAATAAATTCTCCAAAAAAAAACCATTTTAAGCCACAACAAATGTGATTTAGAAATTTAAAAAAATGTCTATCGTTATGTTTGACAAAGTTGTGTGGAAAATTTAAAATTTCACGGCTTTGATTGCTACAACCGTTACACTACACTTGTTACACTCTGTGACCGCATTAATGCCACTGTTGCCGTTATAGCAATCACAACCATTATTTGACCATTATACACTGAGAACTAGAAGTTTTTTTAGTTATGCTGGTTCAAGATATTGCAGTTTTATATTATTTGACAATGTATTAATAGTTTTCAACTGTTCTCTTGCAGATAAACATCACACTGGTCTAATGTTGTTATTGCTTACGAACCGGTCTGGGCCATTGGAACCGGAAAGGTTGCAACCCCTGCTCAGGCTCAGGAATTAAGTTCCCTCTTGTCGTGGTTGTTGAGTTCAATGTTTTATTAAGGGGACTGTCACCCACCTGTGTACGAAAGAGAACCAAAAAACAAAATAAACAAAACTCCATACACCTTCACAAGTTCAGTGTTTTATAAACAGGGATCCTTAAACAAGCAAAGCAAGCACTTTCTAGTTTAGCACGTTTAGTAAACCATGAGATGCCATTTTGGAGTTAGTTTAGAGAGCAGTAACAATGTCAGAATTTTTGCTTTATGGTTAAGGGAACTCCTTTTCTTCAACAGTGAAGTGAAAATTCAATCCTGAATTTGAAGTGGTTTCTATCTTATCAATTTGAAGTTATCTGTAAATATTTGTGATGGATCCAGTGTTATTGGCTGCTGCTATTACAATGTGGGCGATGTGCACATTGATATAACTTGATTTAGGTCAATTGAGATTATTTTTGGGCTTCCAGATAGAAATGGTTAAAAGGACTTGTTGCTTTTGATATTTATTCTTGTCATATGTTGATTATAGTTGTTTCTTCTTTTTTGGGTTTTCCACCAATTTATGACTGGACTGAAATTGATTCTTTGATTTATTATCCATAGCAAAAGAGTTCTATCACCAACTTGCTTCGAATGAGTACATAGCAACAGATGTGTGTCTGAATCTGTTATACATCACGTTTCACCATGGCAAGTGTCAACTAGGCTACTAGATGGGCCATTACCTAGCTTTGCTTGTGCAATTTGACACCTACAAGTAAAAAAACTTCAGGCTAGGAACAAGGAACCTTCCTCTATACTGTTTACCAATGTACTGAGGTAACCTTCCTGACCATTTTGACAGCTTAATAGCAGCTTTATGTCCTCCATCAAATGGAAGTGATCCCCTCTTGAATGTGCTCATCCACTTCTCCATTCTTGTTGCTAAGCAATCCTATTTTATTGCATCCATATTAAATACTTATATATACTGTTTCATTTATCCGTTATTGGATTCTTGTTAGTTCATTTTATTAGTATTGTGATGCATCAGGTAATTCTTTGATATAATCTATTCATAGCAAACGGTGTATGTTTGTGCCAGGTCCATTTTGAATTGAGGAATTGGCTTCAAGAAAATGTTGGTGCTGAAGTTGCTGCATCAACCCGAATTATCTATGGGGGTATTTCTCCATTTTTGCCATCAATTTGTTTATCCAATGCTTGTTTCTGTTCTTTTGCTTTTTTATCTATGCTATTATATAATGTCAACACCCCAATTAGGGGTGAACATTTTTTTTAAGCTTTGTCACATGTTTTACATGCCTAAACTACTCACAGGAATAACGTGTTGTTCCTTCTCTTCTTTTTATGATAAATGTAAAGCAGTAAAATGTCTTTTTGAAAAAAACCAATTCACACACAATCGGAACAGTACACAACTATTGATTAGGTTATGAAACTCTCATTTTTTCTCTCTATTTTGTTGGTAAAATTGTATAGCATTTTAGTTTTAGAAGAATTTAAATAGTGAATAACTGTAGAATGAGGGAGTTAGTGGGAGAATAGGGATAATTTAGTTATAGTAAAATGCATACACTAGTGTCTGGGGGCACTTCTAGTATATACTAAATGTAAACTAGCAATTTTATATCATCTATTTTGGAGCAAGTTAATTTACTAATGGAAGGCCTTTTTCAATATCAAGATGTTAGGAAATAAGGTTGCATAAGTCTTCCACCAATCACGGAAATATGTTAAAGCACCTCCAACAGGCTAAGCTAGGCTGGGCTAACCTCCGTCTGATTCAGCTTTCCATCAAGGTAGCCATTTTACCTCACCCCATTCTCGCTCGCTACATTTACTAAGGTTTTTTAAGGCTCTCTAAAATGTACAGAATTTGCCAATGGCAATATTAAACTTGCGCTTCACCACTATCTTCTCAAGAATTCTTTTATTGCTCACTAAATCCCACTCTCGTTTCCTATCACTTCGCCACACCATCATGCCATGTTAGTTTACCTACTTTTTTAGGATATGGCATGCCATGTCAGGATGTTGGTGTGGCATCGCCACACACATCAATATTCATGTTAATTTGTGCACAAATACCAAATTTTGATTTTTTGCCAAGTAGCATTTATCTTTTTTAAAATCTAGTTGTTAGTTCCAATAGCTAGCTTAGAGATCTGTTGGAGTACCTACATGATGAAAAAGTGGCTCTCTATTTTATAGTGTACTTTTGTAGCTAGCAGTGTTGGAGATGCTCTTCCATCTGTTGGCATGATTCATGGTAGAAGTTCATAACTGCCTTATGAATTGGTAGTAACTGTTGTTTTACCATAATGATGCAACTTAGAGCCAAACCATCCTGCCTTGGTGGTAGTGCTACAAACGAGCCGAGTCGAGCCGATTTTTATTGAGCTCGAGCTTGTTTATTGAGCTTGAGTTGGGTTGATAAGTAACTGGGCTCGAGCTCGGCTCGGCTTGGCTCGGCTCGTTAATATTAATGAAACTTGAGTTGAGCTCTGTTCTGCTCGATAAGATTTTTTTTAACATTATTTATATTATTTAAATAAAAAATATTATTTTTATATATTTATATCTTATTTAATATATAAATAATATATTTATTATATAATTTAAATAAAGATAAACGGGTTGAGATTATTCGAGCTCGAGCTCGGCTCGTTTACTAAATGAGCCGAGTCAAACTTGTTCATGAACAACTCGGTTCATTTGCAGCTCTACTAGGTGGCAAAAACATTCAGAGGAATTTATTGTCTTTCATTTATTTCCTTATTCATTTATATTGTTTGAGGAACCATCCCTCAGTGGGTGGTTGTTTATATATGGGTTTATGCTCTTGTTATTGAGTCAAACATGCAGAAAACTAATTTGGTGGGGTGCAACTCCTTTAACTTGTTCATGAAGGCACACTTCTTTTTTCTTCTTTTTTTCATGGCTAAATTAATGGTCCTAAGAAACCAATACAAATCTAGTCAATGTAAATTGAGTTGATTAGGATTAGATTTGCTTTTCGAATGTGTAGTCTTCATAAACATGTTGCTCAGCCTGAAAGAAACCCTTTCGTGTGTGCACTAACAATGGTTTGATTCTTGGGGTTAGGATGGTTCACTCTGGAACATGCTTAAAATTGAGTTGAGTTTAGTTGGTTTTTGATATTGATAGTTGAAGCCTGGACTATGGTCCTGTGATAACAGTACTCATCCAGGTTGAATCGGGTTTGGTTTATTGGGTGTCAGCTAAGTGATGGAAGTTCCCATCCATAAATTAAGGATCCCAGACATTAGGGTTCAGCGGGCAGTATGTATGCAATAATAAGTTGGCTAATTCCACTGCCCTCCACAATTCAAAAAACGAAGAAAGTGGTCTCTCTCTCTCTCTCTCTCTCTCTCTCGTGTTAATCATGTTAATGTTCAGGTTCTGTGAATGGAGCAAATTGCAAGGAACTTGCTGCACAGCCAGATGTGGATGGATTCTTGGTTGGTGGAGCTTTTCTCATTTCTCAAGTCATTATTACTTATTTCTATTTGGTTGTTTCTATTTTTAATTTGGTGCTGATCCTTTTCTCACCTCTTCTTCGACCAAATCAGCCCGAGTTCATTGACATTAACAAGGGAATATGAAGTTATTTATACTTAATGAAATAGTTTTTTTTCTGTATTTGCATTGGAAGATATTTACATATAAAATTATTGCCAAGAAGGAAATCTCCATGCATATACGGAAAACATAAAATTTTTGGTATAATGGACTTGCTATCATTTAACCAAATAGCTATATTTTTAGCCTTGAATTGTATGGAAGTATGGTTGCCATCAATTCTAGTAACCAAAATTGGATGCTTCATTAGTGACCATTTTCCTTTTGGTATAGCATTCCATTTACATGAGCTGACTGTAGCTCCTGTATCTATGAGAACACTGAGGGTATAGGGTTTATAACCTGCAAAATTAAGGCCTTGTTTGGTTTGTGTTTCTTAAAAAATTTTGGAAAAAATTCTCTACAAATAAGTTTTCAAAAGTAATCAAATCAAACAAATTTTTCTAAATTTTTTTTCCAAAACTTGTTTGGTTTACAAATTTTCCAAACAAATCTCTCTCATACACATCAAATCAATCAATTTTTTCAAAACTCTATCTCAAAACAATTTTTCAAAACATCTTTTGAAAAAAAGTTAAACCAAATAAATTTTGGTACTTTTTATCTCAAAACATGTTTCTCAAATACAAATCAAACAAGGCCTAAATGTTCCCAATACATACGTGTACCTTCTTTTTCCTTGGTTAGGAGAAAAAATAATATCATCATTTTTTGTTTGAAAATGATACATATATGCAGACTTAATATGTTCAAGTTTTCTTGTTCTTGGAAAAATAGGAATTTGAACATTGTTTGAAGTAATAGATTCTTGATTAGAATTATTACTTGATTCTTCAATGCTTAACTTTGAAAATTATTTGTTAGGAAAATCCTTTTCAAATACAGAAGTTGATCTTTTAATTTTTGGAACTGTATTTTCAATATATAAATTTTTTCCTGATACCTGCATTTGTAATTGTGCAGGTTTTTTTGTTTTAGAAGATTCTCCTTGTCCCACTAGGTCTTGGATTAACCATTGTCGAAGGACTTTTAAATCGCTCCAATTCATTAAACGAGGTTGTATTTCCGTGTCAAATAGTCTTGGTTCAAAGATTTCAACGATTTTATTATCGTTTGATTTTGTTTTTGTTTCAGGAAATTTGGTTAATTCGTGAATTGTTTTCCAACGAATAGCCAAATCATGAGAATTTGCTTGCATTCCTAATCCTTGTGCTTTAATTCTTATTCTAACTGTATCTTCAAGATTAGGATCATTTATGGAAATAAAGAAATTTGGTCTAACATTAAACCAAACTACTCCATTAGCCAAATTAGACTGAATTCCTCCAATGATTTATACCAAAAATTTTATGTTTTCCGTATATGCATGGAGATTTCCTTCTTGGCAATAATTTTATATATAAATACCTTCCAATGCAAATACAGGAAAAGGCTATTTCATTGATGTCCATTTTTGCATTGGAAGGTATTTATATATAAAATTATTGCCAAGAAGGAAATCTCCATGCATATACGGAAAACATAAAATTTTTGGTATAATGAACTTGCTATCATTTAACCAAATAGCTATATTTTTAGCCTTGAATTGTATGGAAGTATGGTTGCCATCAATTCTAGTAACCAAAATTGGATGCTTCATTAGTGACCATTTTCCTTTTGGTATAGCATTCCATTTACATGAGCTGACTGTAGCTCCTGTATCTATGAGAACACTGAGGGTATAGGGTTTATAACCTGCAAAATTAAGGCCTTGTTTGGTTTGTGTTTCTTAAAAAATTTTGGAAAAAATTCTCTACAAATAAGTTTTCAAAAGTAATCAAATCAAACAAATTTTTCTAATTTTTTTTTCCAAAACTTGTTTGGTTTACAAATTTTCCAAACAAATCTCTCTCATACACATCAAATCAATCACTTTTTTCAAAACTCTATCTCAAAATAATTTTTCAAAACATCTTTTGAAAAAAAGTTAAACCAAATAAATTTTCGTACTTTTTATCTCAAAACATGTTTCTCAAATACAAACCAAGCAAGGCATAAATGTTCCCAATACATACGTGTACCTTCTTTTTCCTTGGCTAGGAGAAAAAATAATTTCATCATTTTTTGTTTGAAAATGATGTATATATGCAGACTTAATATGTTCAAGTTTTCTTGTTCTTGGAAAAACAGGAATTTGAACATTGTTTGAAGTAATAGATTCTTGATTAGAATTATTACTTGATTCTTCAATGCTTAACTTTGAAAATGATTTGTTAGGAAAATCCTTTTCAAATACAGAAGTTGATCTTTTAATTTTTGGAACTGTATTTTCAATATATAAATTTTTTCCTGATACCTGCATTTGTAATTGTGCAGGTTTTTTTGTTTTAGAAGATTCTCCTTGACCCACTAGGTCTTGGATTAACCATTGTCGAAGGACTTCTAAATCGCTCCAATTCATTAAACGAGGTTGTATTTCCGTGTCAAATAGTCTTGGTTCAAAGATTTCAACGATTTTATTATCATTTGATTTTGTTTTTGTTTCAGGAAATTTGGTTAATTCGTGAATTGTTTTCCAACGAATAGCCAAATCATGAGAATTTGCTTGCATTCCTAATCATTGTGTTTTAATTCTTATTCTAACTGTATCTTCAAGATTAAGATCATTTATGGAAATAAAGAACTTTGGTCTAACATTAAACCAAACTACTCCATTAGTCAAATTAGACTGAATTCCTCCAATGATTGCTTTCATTGAGTCGGAAAGTTTTTTGTCAAAAATTATTGCCAAAATAGGAGTATCTATCCCATGGCGAAATAAGGCTGTTATGGTTATTTGAATTAATCCAATATGAATATATTGAATTTCAGAATTTTTTTTTTTCCATCTTGCAACATTTTTCTTATCAAAAAAAGGAATATCAATATTTCCTTCTTCTGACTATTTTGCTTGAGTGTTACCACTGTATTGTTCAAACACTCTTGTTAAAAAGAAGTTAAATTTTGAAAGTTTGTAAATTTCTGGAATAGCAACTTCTTGCATTTTTTCAAATTTTGTTAATTCTTCGTCGGTAAAAGTTTTTTCTTCTCCGATTACATCTCCAAGTCGAATTGCCTGTAATTCTTCTTGAAATATGCTATTTGCTTCTTGAGATATTTCCTGACTATTATTAGTCATCATAAAGATTAGTTCTTCATCTGAACTTTCTTCATCACTAGAAATTTCATATAAGATTTCTTTTTCATCAGAAATTTCTTCTCCATATGTTATTTCAAAATCTTGTTCTTTAAGGATTTTGATCATTTTCTTTGCATTTTTTTTCCTTTTTGGGTATTCGGGTGCATAGTGACCTTCTTCGTTATAAATGTAACATTTACAAGTTTTCTTTTTTGAAACACTTGTTGGTTTCTTTTTTCGAATATACTTTTTCTTTTTTGAAAAAGTTTTATTCTTTTTTTAAGGTTTCTATTTATATTTTCTATGTTTTTTGGAAAATCCTTTTCTTTTAAGAAATGTATTACAACCAATTTTCTAATTTTCTTTTAAAATTTGATCACAACATTTTTGACCGTATTGTGAGTTGGAAATTTGATTTTTTATTTGTTTTTTCACATTTGCTTCTAGACACCGATCTGCTATCAGTCTTAGAACATAATTTATGCGAAAATCAAGATTATCATATTCTTCCTTCCCAATTTTTTTGAGAAAATCATGATATGTTTTAACACATAACTCATCTCATAGATTAGGGAGTTTATGAAAAAATTGATTTTACCAAGGTTGATTTGCTGATGGATCAATAAGATAATAATATTTTTTAAAAGTTTGAACATAGTCCTCAAAAAGACAAATATTACATAAATCTAATTTAGTCAAAATATAATTTGCATCTGCTTGTAAATTAGTATCTCCTGCAAAATCATATAAATTTTCTTTTATGATTTTTGCAAATTCAGCTAAAATTGTGTCAAGTGTGAGAAAATTTGTTAACAAAGCCGTTTTTTGACTTTTTCCAATTTAAAATTTTTCTCACTGTCTTAACTATTGCAGCACATCTCTCCGGAGAGTTGTTGCAATGTAATCAAGAAATTTTTCCTTTGACCAACTATTTTTATAATTGGTAATAATGATGGACAATGATTGTGCCCAATCATCTATTGCTTGTGGTTGATTCTTAAATGGAACATGAGACAAGTCTAAATAAGTACCATTTTGAGCTATTGGATATTTATGATTATTATCTTTTCTAGATATTACTGGCTCAGGTATAGGATTGGAGGTACTTCCAATGTTAGTATCATTTTTAACTTCATTTGTTTGAATAAAGTCAAAATTTTCTCCATCTCCCCATGTGCCAAATAATTCGGGATCAATAGGCTCTTTTACCTTTCTTTTCCCTTTATTTATTTCTGATGAAATATCTTGATCTATTGTCTCTTCAGATGAGGATGATTGGCTGTCATCATCATTAGTTGACATATTAATATCATAATTAAAGTGTTGTAAAAGAGTTTCATTTTCTAGATAAGTTTTTCTTATCTGATCTAGTAACCTATTTCTTTCATCAATACCTAAATCTGGGTCTTTATATAATTTTCTCCAATAATCTAATATTTCAACAACATTTTCATATTCAGTTATATTATAGGTATTGATTTGAAGTACCATAATATCTTCTGTACCATAAAATAGCCTAGGGATGTCACTATCTCCTGTATTATTCATTCCATCATTGTTTATGAAGGATATAATTTCTAATTTTGTCACCAAATTGTTTATTTGATTTTTTGCTTCTTTATTTAAGTCAATATTTATTATAGAACCCAAATTGTCTATTTAGATTCTATAGACTCAACTTTAGTCTCTAGATAATTTTGATTTATTTTTTTAATTTTTATTTAATTTGGAAAACCAAGAACACATAATATCAGTAATATTATTTAAACTAGAACACACACTATTTATATTTGCAGACTCTTTAGTAATATGCAAACTATGATCATATTTATTATTAATATTATTTTTTGTATTTTCAAAGCATATTATATCGTCAGAATTAATTGTCATTTGTCATTTTAGATTGTTGTTGGTACTTAAGACCCTCCTAATGTATTATCTGGTGCCTAAAACCTCTCTTTATGATCTTAAAGACTTAATTATGGCCAATAGTCAAAAGATCTTAATGAGTACATGGGCTTTGACATGCACTAAGTATATAGGTTTTATAACAACTATAAATGAAACAAATAATTATAAAGATATAAAATATAAAGGATACACAAAAAACTTAGACGAAATTTTTAAAATAATTTATTTTTATTTTTATTTTTTACATAAAACATACCATACAAACTTATATATATATATCAAAAATTTATACATAGATAGAAATATTTACATAACTTAATCTTATTTTCAAAAAAATTTCACAAAACTCTGATATCAATTCCAGAATAAAAATAATAAAAAATTCATTTCCATTTTTGTTTTGTAATTAAGATTAGAGAATATCTCTGATTCATTGTACATGGATAGATGTTTATTCCAGGAACAATCATAACATTATTACTAAGTTTGTGTCAAAAAAACTTCCTAGGAGTAGATATAAACATGGCTCTGTACTGTTACCTAGTTTCAAAGTCTGATCCTTCTTCACCGTGGCAGGAGCAAATATTTTACTTTCTAGTCCTTCAACACTGTTGATTGACGAAAAGAACATTTTTTTCAAAGAGCTTTTTACTATTTAGATGTGGGGATCTTTCTTTCTTCTTTCTTTGGCTACTGAAATGAGATTTTCATTATAATGCCCACTCTCATGTCTATTATTGGAACACGGAACACCTTGTCTTCTCTGGCAATAATGTGGGTGTTTGAGAGGTTCGCTACTTTAGTAGGTTGTTAAGGCATAGTTTGGAAAGTTGGTTTGGGTGATTTAGGGGTTAAAATAGTCACAAAAAATAAAATAAGTTATTTTAGTCACAAAAAATAAAACATCAAATCTAATCTATAATCATTACACTTCTCTCTCATAAAAAAAGTTAAAAAGTTCTTTCCAAATCAGGCATTTTAGCCCCAGGTTAAAATAACAAAAAAGTCAAAAAGTCAAAAAACTAACCCACTTCCCAAACGGAGGCTAAGTTAAAATTTAAGTTAAAATTTTTGTGTTTGAGATGATAATTAAATTTTTTTTATAATTAGATATGATATTTATGAGAGAAAAAATAAAATTATTACAAATTTGATGTGATATTTTATTTTATTAATTATTTTGACATATTTGTCTTTTTATAAATTTTAACCCAAAAAAAAAAAAAAAACACTCAAACCTAACTTGTCATATCAAATTACTAAAAGACAACCGCTCAAAAAATTATTAAAGAAAAATGTTTGGGAGCACTAATTAGTGCAAGTGAGTCCCGCCATTAATGATGTGATGTTTTGGTTTTGGAGTTGTGTTTTTTTTTTTTTTTTTTTTATACTTTTTTAATGCATTAATGCTATTAGTGGTGATGTTTTTAGTGGGATGAATCATTGTTGATTATTAAAAGACAAAACAATAACTGTATAGGCTAACAGTTTGGATACTTCAGGTCTAAGCCTAACTACATTTACATCCGGTTTATTATAATTTAAAAAAGTTAAAAAGTCATTATCTTATTTAAGGTCTCGTTTGGGAACAAATTAATTTAGTAATTTTTTTGACTATTTAGTTAAAAAGGTAGGTAAAAAAAACTTGTATGTTTGGAATGATTTTTTAGCTAATTACGAAAAGATGTGCAAAAAGTAAAGAGAAAAGAGAATCTTTGACTTTTTGATATGAGTTGTTGGCTTTTTAGCTAATTGAAGTAACTTTTTGACTAATTGGCTAAAAAAGTAAGCCTCCAAACGGGGCCAAGTCATATCATCTTATTTAAGTCACATTATCTTTCTATCACATCGCTTCAAATCCAATCCATACTCAACTCATATTTCATAAAAAGTTAAAAAGTGTACTTATTTAGATCATTGCAAACCATCTTTTAGTCCTCGTTTAGTATTGATTTTTTTAGCTGACTTTTTTGTGTTGGAATTTTTTTAATTTTGCTTTTTTAGCTTCGTTTAGTTTGGCTTTTATGACATTTTTGGTTTTTTTTTTTAATTTTTAATTTTTGTGAGAAAAAAAGTGTAATGATTATGATTTGGATGCGATATTGTCTTATTGATTTATGTAGCCAATTTTGTCTTTTTGTGCTTTTTTAATAAAACCAAACGAAGCTTTAATGGGTGTTTGGAAAGTTGCTATTTTAGTTTATGGTTGTTTTGGTAGGTTAAAATTTTTGTGTTTGGGAAGATGATTAAATTTTTTTGTAGTTGGATGAAATGTTTGTGAGAGAAAAAGTAAAATGAGTATGGATTTAATGTGATATCTGATCATTAACTATTTTAGCTTATTTTATTTTATTTTTTTATTTTTTTAAGATTTTAGCCTAAGTTGGGAAAAAAAACTCACTTTCCTAACAGCCCCTCTTGTTTGGATTTGGATCGGCTTCGTTTGGGAAGTAGGTTGATTTTTTGACTTTTTAGTTTTTTTAACTATTTTAATCTGAGATTAAAAAGTCTGGTTTAGAAAGGACTTTTGACTTTTTTTTTGGCTTTTTAACTCTTTTTTTTTTTTAGAAAAAAGAACGTAATGATTATGAATTAGATGTAATGTTTTGTCTTATTGAGTTAAAAAATTTATTTTATTTTTTGTGATTATTTTAACAAAAAAAAATCTCAAATCTAACTTCCCAAACATAAGTGAAGTGATCTATTTTTTTTCCCTCAATTAATTTTCGGCAAAATTCACATTCTCCATTGAGGGCCGAATCGCTTTATTTTTTTTTATGGTTCAAATATAGGTAAAGAATTCACGTGTGATTTTGGATTAAGGCCTCGTTTGGAAAGTGACTATTTTAGAGATTTTTTGATTTTTTAGCTATTTTAGTAGGCTATTTTAGTTTTTGTGTTTGGGAAGATGAGATTGATTTTTATTTGAGTTATTTTATTGAAAAGTGTATTGAAATGATATTTGAATTTAAAATGATTAATTTGTCCTTAATATTATTATTTTTTAAATTGATGTAAAGGGACAAAATTGTAATTTCTCAAGTGATGTAACAATTTGACACTTTGACAGTGTAGGCTGTGCCTGCACTGTCACAGCAGCTGAGATTATTATTATTTTTTTTAATAAAAAGGGATGAATAGTGGGACTTTTTGACTTATTTTTCATTTGAGGCTATAATAACCTCCAATTGCTCTTCCCAAACAGCGCCTAAATCACAGCACCAATTCAAAAAAACATTTATAGACTTTTTTGTCTTCTTCCACGTACTTCCTTAATCCCAAATTATTTGTTTGGTACGGAAAATGGAAATTTAAAAATAATGCTTTTTTATGCTAAATTTTTCATTGTTTTATAATTTAAAAGTACTTTAAAGAGATCTTTTTATAACTGCATTGATTTTAAACTGCAAAGGTCTTTTAATAACTGCATTGATTTTTTAACAGAGAAGTAGATAAAAGAAAATTAAAATGAGAGAGAGGCTAGTTTTAGTTGCATAAAAGGAAGGGGGGGAAAATGATAAGGAGACTAATTTGCTGCTTTTGTTTGGTTTGGTTTGGTTTGGATGGGAAATAAGAATAAAATTAATGGAATTAATCAACTCAAATTTAAATTTAAAAGGTGGCATCAAGCTTAGACTTATTATTATAAGTTAGCCAATTAACAAAATCCAAATTTAAAAGAACAAACTATGTAAGTCATTATTAGTGAACAAAAAGTCTTTGTTGGTTAGGTCTTTCCTATTTTTTTAAAATAAAATAGAGATTTGAAAAGAAGATGGTATGGAAAGTGTGGAGGGGATGCAGTTTGTATTTGATGATTTGATCAGTTGATTTTATATATAATTTATTGAAAAAATTAAATTGATTCAATAATAATAATCACACAATTTTATTATATTTGTCTTTAAACAAATAAACGACATCTTTTCAAAATCATTCTTATTATATGTGTTTTTGAAGGCAAATGTATCAAAATTATGTAATTACGGCAATTAAATCAATATAATATATTTTAAACAAATAATCTTTACGTAAGAATTTATAAAATGAACAAATCATATTATTAGAATAAGATTTATGATGAATTATAGATTCAAAGGGCTTGTTTGATTGAGCATATTATAGCATAGAATTAAGATTATTCCATGGGACTCATATTCCATTATTTGATTACAAATTTTATTATTTAGATTAGATTTCAATGTCCATTATATCTTATAAAATTGACGAATTTTTTAATCTTATAACTAATAATGCAAAACATATATATAATTGGGACTATATATTTTTATATCTATTACAAAATAAGTGTGGACAAGAGAAAATTATGTCTCTCACTAATCCAGCTAGATAACCAATGATATCTTAATTTTATAAATTATTAATTTTTTATTATTAATCTAATTATTAAAATAAGTCCAAATGTACCGTCCAATTAACTTAATGAAATGAAAGTTGTGCACTATTTCTACGTAACAACAAACATTCTAAGGTTGTCCGGGTCAATATTCTCTTGCACTCATATTGTATGGACAAGTCACAATTGAAGGGATCAAAATGCACTATGATCTCAGCACATAAAATTTTTAAAAAGCAATAAAAACAAATTGTTTTGATTGGCTTTTTGTTGACCAGGACCTTAACCATGCCCCATCAATGTGTAAATTTATCAAATGCTATAATAATTTACAATTCTTAACTTCAATAATTTTAGGTCAAACACAAAGTACCCACTTCATTTTGGCTTAATTAATTGGATTTTTGGAAAAAGTCAATCTTCATTTTTTGACCCAAAAATCATTTTTTATTTTTATCGAGAGGCACTTTACAGTACATATGATGATATTACAGATTCCTGGAGGGCGAGCCGGGTTGACCCACGCTTCCTATACCGATTACCGATCACGGAGTTCACTGGGCATCTGCAAAAGTGTCCAACGGGGAAACGGAAGTCCCCCAGCGGATCCTTCGACGATCAAGTTAGAAGTGAGTGAAGTTGTGTAGAGAGAGAAAGGAAAAGTAAAAATTGAGAACCGAACCTTTTGTGTGTCTTGGAAGCCTCCTTATATCCTTTGTTCATCATTTTCTTGTCCATTTTGACCTGTCATGTTGTCCGAAAGTCTATGCTCTAGCTTGCCTTATTCATGGTGAGGCTGCCCGTTCTGACGTGAAGGGTTTATCGCATTTAATGCTGCAGGAGCCTCATTAATGATTAATGTGTGGTGCAATAATTCTGCAGGATCTTTGTCTGCTTATGTGGCTGGTTCCTTGCTTGACACGTGTTTGGATGCCATTGGTGGGTAGTTCAACTCTGGGTTCTTGAGGATATTGGGCTTTAAGTGCTTGAGCTGTGAATTGGGCTCTAAGTGGTGGGCCAAAGCCATTTGTGGGCCAACCGATGCCAGTAGTCCGCCATTCCTAAGTACAGCTTCAGTCCAACGAAGAGAATAAGAAGGAGGATGGGGAGGGTGCAAGGCCGAATGGGAGACTCGACTGGGTGGAGAGCCAACCGCTAAGGGGGACCGAGAGAGAGGACCGACTGAGAGGAGAGTTGACCACAAAGGGGGGGCTAAGCGAGAGGATCGACCGAGAGGAGAGCAGACCGCGAAGGGAGGGTTGAGCGAGAGGACCGACAGAGAGGAGAGCCGACCGCAAAGGAGGGGTCGACCAAGAGGACCGACCGAGAAGAGAGCTGACCGCAAATGGGGGATCGAGTGAGATGACCGACTGAGAGGAGATCCCGAGGAGGGCCGAGCGAGAAGTGGTGACGGCATGCGAGGCTCAAGGAGTGACGAAGCACGTGATAATGTGAAATGGAATAGACGGGGAAGGGGAAAAGGATGGTGAATCATGGTTGTACACGTGGCATGATCTAGCGGTGAGGGAAGTGATGCGTTAGCAGGAGGTAAAGGGTTAGAACTAAGATGAGACGTGCAAAAGGCAGGAGTGCATAAAGCAGGGTTGGAAACTTTTGAGATTTTCAAACTGGCAAAATTTAACTTCGATCCTTGGAATATAGGCAAACCATGGGCATTTGGGGTTATTCGGTTTACATATCTCTTTTCAAAAAACCAACACGTCTCAGAGTTGAACTCGTTTGTTTCGTGTGACACGCCCCTCCAACACTTCGTGAACTTCCTTGCACTAACATCCGAAGCAGTACACAGAAACGTAGAAGGGATGGCTCGAAGTGAAACGCCAGCCATGAGGCTAAAAGCATTGGGTGAAAACGATGCGGTGAAGTTGGCAGAGCAATACAGGACGGAGGCAGGAGGAAAAGAGGGGGGGGAGCAATCGGTCCGAGTTCGACCGTCTGCCATGATCGTGGCTGCAAAGCTGATTAGCGAAGTGCAATCGGACCATTGGCATACCTGTAGGCACCCCATGTTTGACCGCCCTTAAGACTTGGGCACTATTGATGATTTACTTGATGGAGAAAGGTGTGCAGGGCAAAAGTTCAGTTTCTTCGACAAGGAGAGAGTCAAATCTCAACTTCATACCCCATTTTTTGGACCAAAACAATATTGATCAAAAGATTTTAGACTTGAAACCCTCTCTTTCAAAACGTTTTGAAAATAAAGTTCTACGATGTTCCGACGCTCGCATTTTGTTAAATGTCGCGCTTTTCGATAAACCAAGCAAGGACAAAGTGGAAATGAACGAAAGAGAGATGAGATCTTTGAAAAATCTTTCAAAACACCTTGTTCGGGGGTTTGGAGTTGAAGAAAAGAAGAGTGGAGAGAAAAAACCTAGTTGAGGAAGAGGATGGGCATGAATCGCTAAGAGAGAGTCGAGCAGTCCTCGCTAAATCAGGCTTATCTGTCTATACACTTGGATTTAAGATATGAGGCCACCACCATTGGAAATAAGACTTCCGGGGCTTCATTTTGCACTCAAGAATCTCCTAAAACCAAGTCCGGACGGGGGAGATATGGTTGGTTGAAGTAGGGCATCAATCCGGTTGGATCGAATCTGCGCGGCTTCACCAAAACAGGCATAACTTTTTGCACAGATGGAATTTTAATGCAAGGTTTGCGCCATTGGAAAGATAACTTCTGGGGCTTCATCCTAGGGGATGGCCAACCACCTTGACCCTTTTGACCTGGTCGGCCGACCAGGTCAAGTGGTCGGCCAGCTCCTATCCTGTTTGTCTCAGTGAGTGTGTTCCAGCTGTGCCAGCTGGGAGGCATTTGCTGTATAGAGGATCTTGGCCCTTGGTTTGAAGCTTCTTTGAGAAGCTTTAGACCTTTTTTTCTATAAGAGAAACCATATCCCTCACTTGAAAGGGTTCAGAAAATTGCTAGGGCTAAACAATATATCTCTCATTATATCTCTTTCTTTTGAGCTCTAAATTGCTTGGTTCTTGGCCCCTTTGCACCACCTCTCATAGCCTAACACTTCCATCATCAACATAATGTCCTTGGAGGGTATTTTCAGAGGTTCAAGGTTGGATTTTTTGGGTCCAGAGGCTACTGGTTTGTGCTGGTCTTCAAGGGTAACCATTTTTCACCTTTTTGAGCATTATTTTGATCCATATTTTAGCTATACTTGCAAGCATTTTTGAGCTTTGACATAAACTGAAAAGAGTCTTATTTTGAGTCCCTCTTAAAGTTTGTTTAAGGATATTTTTCTGCTAGAGGTCATCTACCCCTTTGCATGCTCCATCCCTCTTTTAAGGCTTATTTTACTTCATATCTTAGCCTTACTTGCAAGCATTTTTGAGCCTTGACATAAACTGAAAAAGTCTTATTTTGAGCTCCTCTTGAAGATTGTTTAAGGTCATTTTTTTGTTGGGGGTCATCTACCCCCTTGCATGCTTGTTTGCATCTTATTTTGAGCCTTGCATCTAGGCTTTGGTTTTGTGCTTTGTTTGGCTTTCTAGCCACTGAAATCCAGTGGATTTTCAGTGGCTAGCATACTACTTTGAGAGCCAAAATCAGAGGGGGGTGACCCCCTCTCTCCTTGCCTTATTTGTTAACCCTTTTGGCCTTACAAAGGAGCTCCACTTTGCATGTTTTGAAGTCATGTTTCAGGCCCTATTTGGTGAGTTTTAAGGTCTGCATGAACTCTGTCCAGAGCCCATTTTTTCATATAAAGTGTCTATTATGCATGTATAGAGCAATCCTATTCAAGGCCTTTCAAAGGGGCTTTCACTTGTATGCTTCCTAGACTAATTTCAGGACCCTTTTGGTGAGTTTTAGGGTCTCATAACCTCTTTCTAGAGGTGGTTTGCCATTTTGTATGTCTATCTTATATGTGTGGAACAACCCCTTGCATGGCCTTCTAAAGGAGCACATCATTCTTGCATGCATTGACTGAGTTTCAGTGGGTTTTTGGGCATTATTTGGCATGGCATACTTCTATTTTTGGCTGGTTTGATAAGCTCTCATGTGCTTCATATAGTTGTAGTGCAAATCATGGTTCACTAGCTTACTTCGCATGCTTTGTTGACCCTTGATTTTAGCTCTTTTTGGCCTTGCCTTAAACTGATTTTATGCATATTTTGGACTGCCCTAGCTCTGTTTTTGGGTTTCATGATCGAATGATGTTTGTTTTGCATGCTTGTAGTTCAATACACTTGCCTAGCTTTGAGTTTCGAGGTCCATTACATGTATATGCTGAGGCATTTTCTTGTTTTGGGGCCATTATACATCATATTTCAGAGCTTATGTGAATGCCATATTCCCATGTTTCATACTCTTTAAATAGGTTTGAGAGTCGGGCTTGTATGCCTCATTTACCGACCGTTGAATGAGCTCCATTTCTTTGCATTCCGAGCCATCATTTTAGGTCATTTCCCCACTGTTTCAGACCTGCCTAAGGTCTTTTTGGGGTTGGTTTTTCCATTCATGCATTGCTTTATGTACCTCTAGTGTAATCCGCTTCACTAGTTTCGGTATTCGGACTATCTAGCTTGCATTGTGTGACATATTTTCATGATTCGAAACCATTGCACATTATATTTCAGAGCTGGAAATTGCATGTTTGTAGGCCATCTTTCATCCCTTGCCATGTTTTGGTAGAGTGGCATTTGATGCCTTAGGTTCGGTCCATTGCATTCGTGCATGTTTGCATGTATTTCGGTTGTCTCATTTTCCTCACATGGCCACTGATTTGAGTGTGGCTGAGGTCCACTCATATTGGTTTAAGTCCACCTTACATTGTGTATGCCATTTGGTTCATATTGTTGCATGTTTGACCATCGCATTGTGTATGCTTTGATTATGCCTCTGTGTATGTCCATCTTCGTGTGTGCATTGCGTATGCTAGGTTGTTAGTTGCATTGTGTATGCCATACAGTTTATAGCATTGTGTATGCTAGTAGCATGTTTGCATCTCATCCTTGCATGTTTGCATGGTTAGGTCGCATTGCATTAGGATTGCATGCTAGTTGCATTTGTGCATGTCATGCATATTACATTGTGTTTGGAGTAGGAGTTAGTCCAAACATGGGAAATGAGGGACGTTTCATACTCAAAGTGACGAAACGTGCCTCAATTTCTAGTCGCCGACACTCTTGACTATCCATGATAGAGTTGTTGGCTTTACTTGCTTATATGTGCATTCATGTCCCATTGAGTCGTGCAATTCAACTTCTCGGCCATCATCCATCGAGATACGTGATTGGTGGCACAATGATCGAGGTCTACACTCCCTTGAGCTTGTGCAAGGACGGGGAGAGTGGTCTTGCACACATATGTTGAAAATACCTTGCTTTCTCTCCCTCTTGCCTTTGTTGCAGAAAAACCAGAATCCAGGGGCAGAAAGTGGTCGGCCGACCAGGTTTCCTGGCAGGCCGACCACCTTTTTTGGTTTCCACCACAAAGGGTGGTCGGCAGGTGTTTCCCAAGCCAATATCTGGTCGGCAGCCTTCCCAAGGTGGAGTTTCAGCCTTCTGGAGCTTTGTGCAAGTTTCTGAGATCAATTGCAAACAAAGGCGAGACGAGGCATCGCGATGGAATTTCCTGACGAGGCGACTCGAGCATGCATGCATCCATCGTCACCCAAAACAGAGCCAAGGCAGTCACATTCACGTAGTTTACATGCTTACTTAGCTAGTTTGTTAATTAGTTAATGTTATGTAATAATTAATTGTAGCTGTTATTTATTCGGACTGTATTATTTATTCGGACCCTCCGAGAAGGGCAATTTTGTAATAAGTGTGCGTGTGTGTGATGTATGTCTTCCAACCCCACGTCTTTCTCCCTTTTATTTATCAGCTTATGATGGTTAGATTAGGGCATGTTTCAATTAGCATACTTAGGCTCGCATGTTTGTATTCATTCATTTGTCCTGCATGTATCGGGCTCGGCGCATCATACTAACTGCATTGTATTTCAATTCCAAGTTGAATACGTGTTAGCTATAACATCTCATATGCCATTCTTAGGATAACCGAGCCTATTTCTAGTTGCATTCTTGCATGTGTTGCATTAGGCGTTTCAGCATAGTTAGGATTCATGCATGTTTTCTAATTAGCTTCTTTCTTTGGCTCGGAATACTCGGTAAGTGTTTATGCTTTAGCATCCTTGCATGCTTGTGAGTGACTGCCATGATAGCATTCTTACCATGAGGCTATGTGCTTATGTGATATAACTGCCTGAATGCCTATGGGTGAAGGTTGGGTTATTTGGATTGGAACAACTCATCGACTGCGAGTTTTAAGCTCACTTGAGAGTGGCAAAATCATGTTTTCTAAGCCCACCTGAGGGTGGAAAATCCACGTCTTAGCCTACTTGCGGGTAGCACCATCAAACCATTTTTAAAATAAACAAACATGAGATGTGTTGTTCCAATTCAGGCGATCTAGTCTATACTTGTATGCTGTGTGCATCACGTAATAAATCCAGGCTAATAACCGGAATAAGAATACATAATGTTTTCAAAACTTGATATTATGGTTAGTAGAGGCCGATCTTTGACCGGGCGAGCGGGGGTGCTCACGAATTGACCTTCTCCAATCGTACCCAAGTTCCCGAACCGAGGCAAATTTGGTGATGACGGACATGTGGCCTTAGGCAAACGAGTCAGGGTTTCCTAAATTCTCCAAAATAAAATATTTAGGTGGCGACTTTGTATCTGGAAAAGCAGTCCATGTTTGGCACTTCTTTCTAAAAATCTGTTTTTCAAAACGATTTGCTAGATTTGGACTCTTTGATGATTCATCGGTCTTGTATTGCACTCTGCGAGATTAGATACAAGACCGTGACTTTGAGTCCAAACTGTAGTGAGCCCCTAATGAACAAAACGGGATTCCCTCCCGGGACGTTCGAGGACGTCTACAATACCAAGGCCGATAAGTTGACGTTTACGGCAGTTGAATTGGATGAGGTACGTAGGAAGTACCAGATCCCGGCGAAGATAGAGTTGAAATTGCCCACGTCTAAGGAGAAGGCATCGGATGCACGTCTGATGGAATTTACGTTGTACGAAGAAGCGTTGCGAAGGGGTTTGAGGTTACCACTCCCACAAATAGTTGTGGATATGCTAAACCATTTGGAGGTGGTGCCAAGGCAGTTGATGCCCAATGCATGAAAGATATTACTAGCCTGTGCAATCGCATGGCCACGAGCGACTGGGGCAGAAATGACAGTGGAGGAGTTTTTTTCATGTTCTAAGGCCTCCGGTCAACAAGAAACATGGGTGACCTTGCAGGCGGTGGCGGGCAGAGGGTTAGTGCAGGGTTTGCCATCGTCAGTGAAGGAGTAGAGACCAAGATGGTTCTACGTATCAGCGAATGGCGGGAGTGGTGTGCGCACAATGTAGAAAGTGCCCACGAAGTCGATGGAGCCAAGGCTGGAGGTAGAGGCTGAGAATAAGATGAAGCGGGTGAAAGAGTGGAGGGAGAAGAAAGGTGTGAAATGGGATGACCTCATCCACCCGTCGACCTTGTTTGCCTTAAATCTGGGCTGCAGCCGACTGAGGAGGATCCTGCACTGGAGGAGTTAGAGGCTCTGAGAAAGGCACAGGACGCAGAAGAGCGGAAAACTTTTGCCAAGGCGGACAAGTATAAAGAATCACAGTTAGGCCCTACGCCTAAGTTGGTCATGAGAGAGCAAGTCCGACCGCGCCCCAAGCTGTTGAGGGAGAAAGGTCTGACTGATTTTACACCGCTGCAGCCTCTAGTGGATCCATTGAAGGAGAGGGGCAAATAGGAGGTGGAGACAGTGTTGAAGAAAATGAAGAGAAAAAGAGCTGCGGCAAAAGGGAGTAAGAGTGGCCATGTTTTAAAGAAGACGAAAGAGGAGAGGGCGGAGGGAGCCCCAGAAGTAGAGATGGGGGAAACAAGGATGGAGGGAGAAGAAGTCATGGGCCCAAATGCCCAAATGGTGATGAGCATGGCAGAGTCAAAACAAGTGGCAGTAAGTGAGAGGTTGGCGCCGCAGTCACTTAAGCTGGGGCCTGTGCTAGAAGCGTCCCGGTGAAAGGAAACTTGGGGTTAGCAAATCAGAGACGAGTGCTGTGTTGAAGACCGTTATGTACTACGTGGGCGCAGTGGCGGGTTGGTTGGCGAAAGAAGAGAGCGAAGCTAGGGTCGTTGCCGATCGTCTTATTGGGGCAGTAGAGGATGCGGCCATGCGGTTGATGGCGCGGTTAACAGAAGCCGACCTCCTGAGAGGGTTCTGCTCAGCGCAGATGGAGGCGACGACCTTGGTGGCCTCCCTAATAAATAAGATAGCGCGCGTAAAGGTGGAGGCAGAATGGGTGAAAGCGCATTTGCAAAACCTAAGGGTTAAGAGAGCGGGCTAGAGGAAAGCCGCTCGAAGTGCGTATACAAAGGGGCTGGAGTATGCGCAAAGGGCAAAGAAGATGAAAGTACTAGCGATGGTGCAGAGCCACTTGGCAGAGCGTGCTACTGCCGAGCTCGCCGTGACCAAATCAGAGCTTGAAGCGGCACGTCACAAAGCGGTATCGCTGGAGTTCGAGTTGTCAGGCGAACAGAGGAAGCTAGGCATGGTCCAACAGGCTTGCACCACTACCAATGAAAGGTTGAAAGAGGCCCTTTCCAACAACAAAGATCTGCATGACCAGGCAATCAAAGACAAAGAAGAAGCAAATGGTCGGATCGCAGAGTTGGAGAAGGCATTGGCATAAGAGAGGGCCAAATTGGCATCTGAGAAGGCGGCGTACCCCGACTTATGCGTGGTTGCTGTAGAGCAATTTAAGGGGTCTGCCGAATTCCAGATGGCCATTGACGCCGCGGTCGCTAGGAGCTTGGTGAAGGAGGGGGAAGGGGGTGCTGGGCCGTCATCCAAAGCTTTCAGCGGTCATACTTCTACAAGCATGAAATGAGCCAGTACTGGGACAGCGGCTGGATGAGCTTCAAGTATAAGGTACAAGGGTTGTTCCCAAATGTGGACTTCAGTCTCGTGAAGGTAGGGAAGATGACGTTGCCCAGACTCCCTTAGATGAGGGGGTTGAAGAGAAAGATCTTGTATCTAGCGAGGGGGATTAATCTCTGTAATGAAGTGTAAAAAATTTTGTTTTTGTTTTTGTTGTTGTTGTTGTTGTTTTTTTTTTTTTTTTGAGGTACTTGTAATTTCTGTCACGAATTGTATGAAAGCGTAATTTTGTTAATAAAACGACGAGTTATGTTATTATTGTTGTTGTTGTGTTTTGGTGAATGGTAATGCTCAAGTGGTCAAAATGGATTAGTAAAATGAACAAATAAAGTTTGTAAATGTGAGATTGTAGAGCTCAAAATGGTAAGTAATGGACAAGTGACCTAACTTGCATAAATGGTAAAAAGTGGGTAAGCATGAACTGAGATTGAAACCAGTATGGCTAAGACTAACGATGACTAATTATTACTGCATGCGTTGTCTGAAGGAGACTAGTGTTGACTCGGTTTGGCCGAGCTCTTCATGCCCAGTCTGACTGGGGCTTAGGGGGGCTCAGTCGGGCTGAGGCTTAGATTAACTCAGTTTGACTGAGCTCTTCTGCTCGGTCTGGGTGAGTTTTTCATGCTCAGTTTGGCTGAGGCTTAAAGGGCTTGGTCGGGCTGAGGCTTTAGCTAACTCAGTTTGGCTGAGCTTTTCCTGCTTCGTGTTGAGACTTGAAGGGCTCAGTCGGGCTGAGGCTTTAATTAACTCAATTCGACTGAGCTTTTCTTACTCAGTCTGGCTGAGACTTAAAGGGCTCAGTCGGGCTGAGGCTTTAGTTAACTCAATCGGGCTGAGCTCTTCATGCTCAGTCGGGCTGAGACTTTAGTTAACTCAATCGGGCTGAGCTCTTTGTGCTCAGTCTGGCTGAGGCTTTAGTTAACTCAGTCTGGCTGAGCTCTTCGTGCTCAGTCTAACTGAGGCTTGGTCAAAAATTTGTTATTGAAACGCAACACATATAATGGAGATGTCAAATTGTTGTCATTTAAGGCACAGCCTGTTGATCACAAGTTTACACCATGTATGAAAAAAGGGAAAATGAACAAGTGTGCAAATCAACAAAATAGAGCATACAACAATTGAACAATACAAAAATAGGAGACGCCATTTCACTAGAAATAACGCTTCAAGTGCTCGGCATTCCATGGATGGGGGAGGTCTCTGCCTTCTATATCTTGGAGACGATAAGTGCCTGTGTGGGGTCTGGCCTTGACAACATAAGGTCCTTCCTATTTAGCTGCTAGCTTGCCCTCGGTCGGATTTTTAGTGGCGAAGGTTGCTTCGCGCAAGACTAGGTCGCCCACTACGAACTCTCGAGGTCAAACTTTGCGGTTATAATGTGTTCTCATTTTTCTGCTGATATGACGCATGTCTGACAACAGTTGTCTCTCGGAGCTCTTCAATCAGGTCCAAGTCAGCCCGACGCAACTCTTCGCTTAGTTCTGGATTCAGGTGTAAAACCCGAGAGGTCAGCAGGCCGATTTCCACTGGGATGAATGCCTCAGCACCGTATGTTAGGCGAAAAGGGGTTTCCCCATTAGGGGTTCCGGCAGTCGTCCGATAAGCCCAAAGCACGTTTGGTAATTTCTCAGTCCAGAGTCCTTTAGTGGTTTCTAACTTAGTCTTGATGATCTTCATAAGGGAGCGATTGGTGACTTTAACTTGCCCATTAGCTTGGGGATGACCCAAGAGGAGAAACATGGCCTAATGTGGAGCTCTGCACAGAATTTTCTGAACTTGGCATTATCGAATTGCTTTCCGTTATCCGAAACGATGGCTTAAGGGATTCTAAATCGGCACACAATCGACTGCCAAATGAACTTGGTGGTGTTTCGTTCAGTGATTATAGCTAGGGGTTTTGCTTCTACCCATTTGGTGAAGTAGTCAATGGTAACTGTAAGAACCTAAATTTTTAGACAACTAGTTAGTTTATTAATAATAATATTAAGCCAATCTATAGTGATTGTTAAACCTTTAAATTATAATATTAGTAAGACCATAATTAATATCAATATTAAATTCCTTTAAATAAAATTATTTATCTTGATGTGATTAAAATTCTGTATCAAAATACAGTTGTGAAAACTAAATGGATCAAATTGATAGTAAATAAGCTAGCTAGAATTCAGTAGGAAGAAAACCATCCAGTTGAAAATAATAATAATAAATAAGTAAACAAATAAATAAATTATATATACATATTAATATTGTATTAACACCAATTTCAATTCAATTCAATTCAAAAAAAAAAAAAAAAAGAAATGATCAAGTTGCAAGGAAAGTGGCTGACTGCCACTTCCTTTTCTCTTTATCTAGGTAACATGGCTTGCATGCTTATTTTCCCCAAGTGCACACTCAACCTCCCTAAGAGGTGAGCATGCAATGGCATTCCAAGCCTTGATAAGGCAGCCACGGCAGCAACCTGCAAGCTGCCAGCTACCATTTAAATCATTGGATGAGAGTGCCTAAGCTAGAAGAAGAAGTCAGAATTTTTTTTGGCTGACTTCTGCCCAATAAAGCTGTTGCCAAGCCATGCTATGGCATGCAAGCATACTCTAAACCCCTAGCCCATACTTGTAGATGACAATTCCAAGCAAAGAAGAGAAAAAATAAAAAATAAATTAAATTCTCCAAGCTCTCCTACATATAGAACACAATCCAGCCCCTTTGCTTTGTTCTCCACGGCTGAGAAAAGAGAGAGGGGGAGGGAAAGGAGAGAAGAGAAGGGAAGAAGGGCCAACACTTGAGATTTGTTTTACCTCACTAAAGTAAGAATACATCACCTCTACCCTCCCTTAGATTCCTCTAACTGAATTTATATAATATATATGCAAGACTAAGCATGGTTAAGTCATCTATAGCAACATAGTCCATGCATGTTTAAAACTTTGATAGGATGAGAATTTCATTGTGCTATAGTTTCATATTCCTTCTTGATATAAATATATGGCTTAGCTATTGTTGTTTTTATGTAATTAATATTCTCCATTGTTGAAATAATCTTGCAAAAGAGTAAAATGAGATGAGAATGGCCCCCTTTACTTGAAGCATAGATTTTTCTCACTGTTTTAGACTTTATCGGGTGAAAAGAGAGCTCTAATAAATCGAAAATAATGGATGTTAAAAATCTGTGTATACTGGAAGTATATTTAGATGTTATACACTGTGTAAAATTTTTATAAAATTATCGGACACCATTTTCTTACCAAAACAAATATTTTCCCTAAGCATCACTTACAACACAGCAGAAGCAGCGACTTCAAACAGGTCCCATTTTCTCTACAAATAGTATTTTTCTGCACAACCACTTGGAAAAGTTATATTTTAAAGTTATATTTCAAACGCCGCTGGTTTCATAATTTTTTATTAAGTATTGAGAGAGAAACACCAAATTTTCCAAAATGTGATAGAATCTGTCCAGTTTTCTTATAAAAATTATTTGACCATCTTCGACTGGTTTTCAGTCTTCACACTCTTCTGTAAATATGTTCTAAACTCAAAAATTTAGCAAACCGTTCTGACCATGCCTTTTTTTGACACTGTTTGAATACCCTTTTTATTTTTCAAACACAGAACACCTGAGCTGACGTTTTCATGGCCTGGATACATATTTTTACTTCATTGCTGTTTGGAGGCAGCAGCAATGCTGAATTTACCAGGTCACCGTTTATTCCACAGAATAAATTTTCTTCTCGAAATATTTTCCTAACTCGATGAACTAGCACCAGTTTAAATATTATAATGGTCGAACATCGTATGGTATGGGTTTCATATTTTTTTTGTTTAACCATACAGTGCTGAAAGGAGAAGTATGTGAATTCTTAAGAAATCTTGTGATGACTCCTAAGACACTCTATCATATTTATTTTGGTTGCCATATGTGATTGTGTTGTGCTATATAAACCTTATGTCACTATGGTTCTCAAACTAAAACTCACACATGCATTAAAATGTGAATTCGATGAAGTAAAGAAACACGAAATTGAATAGATGCATTAAAGTTTACAAGTGATGGGGTGAGCCCGGTTTAGAATCTTGCGCAAGTGAGTTGCGAACCCTAACATGGCACGGGAAGGTATTTCGGCTCTTATCGGTGTAGGCGATATAAGGTTGGTGGTGCGGGTGTCACAACATAGACCGTTCCCTTGGGGCAGACCGTGATGTCACGACTCGGGTACATAACCCTGGTGCGTGGGCATCATTGGTAGTTACAATAAGTAACATTTGAATATTTGACCAAGGGGGAGTCAGAATTGCCCGTGGCCATTGCTTAGCGGTTGAGTGGAAATAGTGCTCCGCGGGGAGTTACTTAAATTTACCTGATAAACTGAATCTAAGAGAAATTAGAAAGAAAAGCATGCATTTTCCTTATGATGAATCACTATTTCCATTTGTCATCTTTATTTATTTATCTATTGTTATTATTTTAACTATTAGCATGTCTGTTATGCTTACTAAATGCTGCTTACTATTCTGTTATTATACGATATTTATTATTTATGAGTATCATAATCGGGGTGGGTATTTTCGGGTTGTAGTATATTACTGAGCTTGTCGCTCATTGGCATTCTCGTTGCCCTGGCGTTTTATGCCAAGTACCGAAGAAAACGAAGGAAACACCGAGGCTGTGCAAGGTGATATTCAGCCTTGGTTAGCTTGAAGAGTCCCCAAATTCCACAAACCATTTCCTATATTTCTCTATCTTTTCTTTCGCAGTGGTTTTAAACTTCTTTTTGTGTAACGAGACTAAGTTTTAAGTTCTATTAGAATTGTAACTTGAAAACTTTGAAATTTGTGGGTTGTTAATTAATGGATATTAGTGATGTTTGATGGCAACATTGATTTCAAGTCCTAAATCTTATTATGATGTCCAAAAAAAAAATTGGGGCGTCACAGTAACCACAGCGAATTTGGTCTGGCCTCTACTAGTGGGCAAGGGACCGACTAAGTCGATGCCCCACTCAACGAAGGGGTAGGGGCTGCTGAGCGTAATCAGTTTTGTTGGTGGAGCATGGGGGATGTTGGCAAAGCGCTGGCATTTATCATACTTAAGCACAAATTCAGTGGCATCTTGGTTGAGAGTAGGCCAGAAGTAGCCGGTGCGGAGGATTTTATAGGCCAGAGACCTTGCACCCGAATGATTATCACAATGCCCTCGTAGACTTCTCTCATCACATAGGTTGCTTGAGCAGGACTGAAACACCTGAGTTATGGTCGTGAGAAACCTCGTTTGTAGAGTAGGCCACTGATGAGGACGTAATTGGACGACCGGGGTGGTGTTTATCATCTGGTTACTCCCCTCGTGTCAAAAACAGAAGGATGTTTGTAGCCCATTGGATAGATTCGTTTTGGAGGAAGTGAACCTTCTGCTGGTTTGGCGAAGTAGCCGGATAGGTCAGGTATTCAATGCAAATGCCATGGTTAAGGTCTGATTGGTCGACCGAGGCTAATTGGGCCATTTCGTCCGCCTTGGAGTTTTCTGACCTAGGGATGTGTCTGATCTGGAAAGTATTGAAAAGGCAAACAAGAGGGAGTGCAATATCCCTATAAGTTCGCATCGTATCTTCCTTTGCGTCATACTCTCCAATAATCTGTCCGACGATCAATTGGGAATCACTGAACACTTGGATATGGCTTACACCAATGTCTCTAGCCAATCAAAAACCTGCTATCAAGGCCTCATATTCGGCTTCATTATTGCTCGTGTCGACTAGGAAACGGAGGGCACACTTGAAATACTCACCCTCGGGGGTGGTGAGGATGAGACCCATCCCACTGCCTTCTTTGTGGGATGATCCATCAACACTAAGGGTCCAAGAATGTGGGTCTTCTACCTTAGTGTTGAATTAAGTTAGTGGAGGGGGAACGTTTAGAGTGAGATCGGTGAATTCCAAGATAAAATCGACGACAGTCTATCCTCTGATTGCTGTTCGAGGACGGTAAGAGATTTCAAATTGACTGAGCTCGACAAACCATTGCATAAGTCTGCCCGACAACTCCGGTTGTTGCATGACCTTCTTCAAAGGCTAGTCAATGAAAACCACTATGGAGTGAGCTTGGAAGTACGGTCGAAGTCGCCTTGAGGCTATGACCAAGGTAAGGGCCATTTTTTCCAGCAGAGGATAGTTCTGTTCTGCCCCCCTGAGAGCACGACCAATGTAGTAGACTGGACGCTGGACTGAGCTGTCTTCCCTGACAAGGGCAGCACTGACTGCGGTGTTTGATACAAGTAAGTAGAGGAAGAGGGTTTTGCCTGAGAGCGCTTGAGAGAGGAGGGGGGTTGGCCATACACTGCTTCAATTGTTGAAAGGCCTCTTCAGATTCGGTGTTCCACTCAAAAGCCTATCGGAGAACTTTAAAAAATGGAAGACATTTGTCTGTTGCCCGGGGAAATAAAGCGGTTAAGGGCAGCAACTCTGCTGGTGAGCCGTTAAACCTCCTTGACCGTTCTGGGAGACCACATTTCTATCAGGGCCTTGAATTTTTCAGGGTTGGCCTTGATGCCCCGTCGGCTAACCATAAAGCCTAAGAACTTCCCAGATCCTACGCCGAAGGCGCACTTCTCTGGATTCAGCTTCATCTGATATTTGCGTAAGGCTTCGAAGGTTTCTCGCAGTCTGCCAGATGATCAGAGGAGAGTTTACTCTTGACTAGCATGTCATCAATGTAGACTTCCATGTTCCGGTCTATCTAATGGTGAAAGATGGCATTAACTAAACGATGGTAAGTTGCTCCAGTATTTTTCAAGCCGAACGGCATAACGCGATAGTGATAAGTTCCTTTGTCTGTTATGAAGAAGGTGCGTTCCTAGTTAGACGGGTGCATCAGAATTTGATTGTAGCCGGAGAAGGCATCCATGAAACTGAGAATCTGATGTCCGGCTGTGGCATCGACCAACAGATCTATCCGAGGGAGGGGATAACTATCTTTGGGGCAAGCTCGATTGAGGTCGGAATAGTCGGCGCAGAGTCGTCATTTACCATTGTTTTCGTGGACCAAGACTACATTGGACAGCCACCTAGGGTAGTCCACGTTTTTGATGAACTGCGCCTTCAGTAGTTTGTGTACCTCGGAGGCGATGAGAGCATTACGCTCCGGGTGAAAGATACGCTGCCTCTGGCAGAAAGGTTGGAAGTGGGGCTCAATACTGAGATGGTGAGTGATGAAAGAGGGATCGATGTCCGGCATGTCGGAATGGATCCAGGAAAACACATCATTGTGCTCGGTTAGGAGAGCTGTGACGTCAGCCTTGGCCTAGGAGGATAGTTGGATGCCGACCCTGGCTGTTTTGGCTGAGTTAGTAGGGTCGATAGAGACTTCAACAAGTTTTTCCACTGGATCCTTTCTGACTAATTCTTCTTCATCTCTGATGTCTAGTCCTTCGATGATCATAGTCTTTTTCAACTTGACCTCTTTTAGTGAGGCAACGTAGCATTCTCTGCCCATCGTCTGCGCACCCCTCACAATGCCAACCCCCAGGTCAGTAGGGAATTTCATGGCCAAATGGTATATGGAGCGACAGCTTGGAAAGCATTAAGAGCTGTGAGTCTGATGATTATGTTATAAGCAGAAGGATAGTCGACGACAAGGAAAGTGAGTAGTTTGGTGGTCTGTCGTGGATATTCTCTGGTAGTGATAGGGAGATCGATAAAGCCTATGGAGGTCACCCGGTCGCCAGTGAAACCGACTAGCAGGGTCTGGAGAGGGGACAATTTTTCTTCTCTAACCTTGAGTTGGCAATAGGCGTTCATGAAGATGATGTCTGAAGAACTGTTGTTGTCGACAAGCACCCGTCTAACTTTGTAATTGGATAGGAGAGCGGAAATGACGAGGGGGTCATCGTGGAGGTAATGGATGCCTGTGCAGTCAGCCTCTGTAAAGGTGATGGGTTTAGTCCACTGCTTGGGGTGTTTGAACAAGCGATCCAATGTCGCAACTTCCTTATCAAAGCCCTGTCTGATTTTTCTGAGTTCGGCTCGTTGGACTGAACATGATAGACCTCTATATGTGAGCCCGCTAGCGATGACTCTGATCTCTTTGACTGGGGGGGTTGGATTACCTTGTGCCTGAGGTTATGATGAGGGCCGATCATTGTCCCGCTTGGGGTGTGCGGGTTATCGGGGAGGGATATGTCAATGGTGCCCCAAAAGGGTTGATCCTGGGTTACTACTGGGGACGGGCTGCCGTGAACCGGCTGAGGCGACCCCGTCGTTTCATATCCTCTACCTGATCTTTAAGATTAACACATTCCTCAGTGTTGTGGCCGTTGTCCTGATGAAAACGACAATATTTGGATTGATCTCGTCGGTTAGAGGGAGACCGTGATGGTTGGGGCCATTTCAGGTTGTAATCTCGTTGGATCCGGTTCAAGACTTGTTCCATGAGGGAATTGAGGGGGGTGTATCACTTGAACCAACAGGGTGACCGGGTAGGTGTCGGTCTGTCAGCTCGAACGAGTCGGTCGGTAAACTGAGGGGTTTGCTGTGTATATTGGGAGGGTCTGGTTTCAGATTCCTTTCTCTTCTCTCTAAGGGTTGGATTTAGTTGTAGTATCTTGGCGGGCTGCCAAAGAATCTTCGGTATTCATAGATTTTTGGGCTTTGGAGAGGAGGGTGGCCATGGTGGTTGGAGGATTTTTAGAAAGGGAGAAAAGGAAATCAGATGGTCGTAAACCAGCTATGAAGGCTGTGAGGATGACCTTGTCATCTTTTTTCACCACTTGTAGGGCCTCAGTGTTGAAACGAGTGACATAGTTATGCAGTGACTCCCCTTCTGTCTGACGGATGTTTAGCAGTTGAGTTGCCGGACGCCGCTGGCTTTAAGCACCAATGAAGTGGCTCAGAAAGGAATCACTTAGGTGTTAGAAAGTGGAAACAGAGTCCGATGGCAGTTGACTAAACCATAGCCGAGCCGACCCCTTAAGTGTCACGGGGAAAGCCCGGCACATGATCTCGTCAGGAAAGCATGGAGAATCATGAGGGTCCTGTAGGTCTCCAAATGGTCAACCGGGTCCGTTGTGTCGTCGAATGAGTCGATTGAGGGCATTTTAAACTTGGGGGGTAAGGGTTTTTCCCTGATAGAGGCGACAAACGGGAAGTTAGCTGTTGTAGAAGGTTTATTCTGTATGTTCTGCATGACTTCTTGAAGTTGAAGTTTCATGGCTCGGAGTTCCGCATCCCAAATAGGAACATTGTCACCTTTAGAGTGCAGTGGGGGTTGAACACTACTAGCCTCTTCTCCAGAAGCAGATGCTTGAACTGACGGATGAAAACCAAGAGGTGACGGGTTCATATCTTAAGGCAGAGGCTGCAGACCCTCTAAGTTGGAGAGGTGAGCTTGTTAGAAAGGATGGCTTGGGGTTCGTTCTCAATTGGAAGGGATATCTTGTGGTGGTGGAGCAGGAATAGAGAGGTTTCGCTGGAGCAAGGCATTGATCAAGGCCTGGTTTTGCTCGGCCAAATGGTTGATGCTGTTGGTGAGTCCTGTGAAGTACTAAGGTGGGTTGTTCGGGTTGGGAGGGTCGGCTTGGGGGTCGACGACATTGTGTTGAGAAGCCATGGATCTCATTGTGACCATCCACCTTAATGGCCGACGAGGAAGAGTTATCGGGAACGGGTCTTCCGCAACAATAAGCACAACTGTTACCCGGAGTGGCGTTCCCACAGACGGCGCCAACTGATGATATTGCTGATTCCTGGAGGGCGAGTCGGGTTGACCCACGCTTCCTACACCAATTACCGGTCACGAAGTTCACCGAAGTACCTACAAAAGTGTCCAACGGGGAAACAGGAGTCCCCTAGTGGACTCTCCGACGATCAAGTTAGAAGTGAGTGAAGTTGTGTAGAGAAAGAGAGGAAAAGTAAGAATTGAGAGCCTAACCTTTTGTGTGTCTTGGAAGCCTTCTTATATCATTTGTTCATCATTTCCTTATCCACTCTGACCTGTCATGTTGGCCGAAAGTCTATGCTCTAGCTTTCCTTGTTCATGGTGAGACTGTTCATTCCGATGTGAAGTGTTTATCGCATTTAATGTCACAGGAGCCTCATTAATGGTTGATATGTGGTGCAATAACTCTGCATGATCTTTATCTACTTATGTAGCTGGTTCCGTTCTTGACACGTGTTTGGATGCCATTGGTGGGTAGTTTAACTGTGGGTTCTCGAGGGTATTGTTTTTTAAGTGCTTGAGCTGTGAGTTAGGCTCTAAGTGATGGGCCAAAACCATTTGTGGGCCAACCGATGTCAACATATATCATATATCAACTTATAAATTTTTTAAAAGAAACTCAATAATTGACTATATTGTATGTCCAGAACCAACCACAACTCTCACAATAAAAATGGAGCTGATGAAAAAGACCAAAAATAAAAATAATTTTCTATTCTCTTTATTGTTTATTGGTTTTTTTTTTTTTTTTCATGTTCTATATGTGCTTTAGCATTTCAATTACTTCACAATGTTCAATACAATGTGCTTAAGCATTTCAATTACTTCACAATGTTCGATACAAGTCCGACTATGTTAAGAAATTAATGATTTAATTATTGATCTAAAAATAAAAGAAATTAATGATTTGATCACATTATGTAATAGCAATTTTAATAGAAATAGAATTACATTGTGGGATGAGTAAAATCAATTTAAATGATAATGAGGATCAAAAAAAAAAAAAAAAACTTATTCGGCCAAAAAAAGAGGGTCACAAAAAATATTATTATTATTACTTCATTTTTTGGAAGAGAATTACTTCATATTTTTTTTGTGTTTGATTTTACTCAAATGAATTGTTTTTTTTATTCCTACTTTAATCGTGTAGTGATTTTTTTTTTTTTTTAAAATACATGTAAGTTCTGTGTCAAAATATTAATTAAAAATTTATAAAAAAAATTTATAATTTATAATTTTAATATTTATACAGTGCACTATTAATTTAAAAATATTTTTTTTAAATATACTAAAGTTTAATTTCTTATGGTACAAAAATCACATTTTGTACGGCAAAAAATCCAAAGGAAAATATTAGGAATGTTAAATATTTTACTAATATTTTTATTAAATATCTCATATAGTGTGGGATTCACATCATGTGAATTCCACGTAAATTTTACACTCATGTGAAATATTTAGTATAAATATTAGTAAAACATTTAGAGTCCCTAACATTTCTAAAATCTAAAATAAAATTAAGGTAATGTTAGGGATATTAAATTTTCTACCAAATGAATGACTAAATGTTTCACATAGGGGTGTGGTCCACACCCATGTGACCATAACTATGTGAGATATTTAGTCATTCATTTGGTAAAAATTTTGGGTTATAGCATTTTCCATAAAATTAATCACTTTGTTTTTGGTTTTTCAAAAATATTTTTCACAAGATTTTACTTTCTTGTTTTCCATATTTTTTTTTGTTTTTACTGATTTTTTTAAAAATATTTTAAATAAATTTTAAAATTTTTAGACACACCTAACATAAATATATATGAAAAACATAATTTTTGTGAAAAAAAAACTCTTTTAAAAATTCACTAAATATTAAAAATACCAAAAAAAAAGAATTCAATATATTTTTTTATATTTTTCTGTATTTATTAATTTTTTTAAATATTTTTTATTTTTTAAATACATTTAAATAAGATACATTTAAAAAAGTAAAAATAAATACTTAAATTTTTAAAAATATTCATTAAAAATAAAAAATACGAAAAATAAAAAGTTCAATTTTTAAAAAACTTTTAATTCAAAAAAATCCAACAAAACGCACAGAATATGATCGCAAACTCCAAAGCTGAGCCTTGAAGGCACAGTTACACAAACGGCTCACACGTTACCGACTCACTTATATCCAAAATGAGCCGAGCTGGCTTTTAAGCTGAGTGGCTCTTTGTGGGGCCCCAGTAGGGGAAACTTGAAATGTTAATTACTTCGGGTAGTTTGCAATGCAAAATTAGGATTAATTTAAGTTATGTTTGGAATGTTGTAAATAAGTGTATTTTTTGATTTTTTATTAAAAAATATATAAAAAAGTAGAGAAAATATATAGAAAAGTAAGATGAGATATTGATTGATGTAATCCAAATAAATGTATGTATACAAAAAAATATAATTTTTTAATGCATGTCAAACAAGCACTTAGGCCTCGTTTGGAAAAAAGCTAATTTAGTAACTTTTTAGTTATTTGGCTAAAAAGGTAGGTAAAAAAAACTTGTATGTTTGGGATGAATTTTTGGCTAATTACGAAAAGATGTGCAAAAAGTAGAGAGAAAAGAGAATCTTTGACTTTTTGGTATAAGTTGTTGGCTTTTTGGCTAATTTAGTAACTTTTTGACTAATTGGCTAAAAAAGTAAGTCCCCAAACGGGGCCTTAGTTAATAAAAATAAAATAAATTATTTTACTCAATAGATAAAGTATTACATTCAAATCATAATTATTCTATTTAAACTCTTACAACTATCAAATCAATCATGAGTGCGCACTGTACAATTCGAACGGTTTGTAAATAAAGATTAATGTTTTGTAGCTTGAAAAAGCAGAACTCAAATAGCCATAATATTTTGCCAATTGTCTCTTATTTTCTACTCACGCGCAACAGATTTTCTCTCTCCTCTTAATCTCTACTCCTACTCCAAAAGCATTCACGTAAATCATCTCTGCAAAGTCCTCTCATTTCAGATCCCTCTCATCTTTGTTAAACATCCCTTTCATCTCTGTTGGATTTAGCATATACATACTGTACGGAAAATAAATAAATCTTCTTGTATAATCTTGTTGATCAAGTCTGCGCTCCTCCGTGCGTCGTTGCTTTATCACCTGAAAACACAAACGTGAGCTAGCCGGCGGGTGTGTGTCGGAAACCTCTCCGATGCCTAAGTCAGTAAGCTTGATAAATAGACAAAAGTTCTGAGTATTCAGAAAGCAAAGTTGTGTGTTGCCTCTCCAAAGGTGATGTTTGTGAGCTTTTATAGGTTTTGTGTGGCACAATCCTAGTAGGGCTTTTACTTCTCCATGCAGAGTCCTCCTAGGATTCATACTCATGAAAGATAATGCTTATCGTTCAACACCCCCCTCACTGCTTAAACCAAGTGAGATGGTTTTTACCATGGCCGAACTCCAACATGACCGAAGTAATCATGGCTATGCTGAGCCGCAGACTAAGCCGAACTATCCTTAGTTCGGTTCTTCCTTTCGCTACACCTTATCTCGGCTCTCTTATGTACAAACCATGGTGTGTTTAGACCGAGCTACCGAGTAGCAAGGTTCTGACCGTTCTAACCACAATATGCCATGATCGGACTAACTCTGAGACCGGCCTAACTCCAAATCGCTTCCGGACCGGAGTAACATTACATTTATCTCGGTCGGAGTAATTTTGTACCTCTCTTGGGCCGGAGTAACTTTACGGCCTTTTTACTCAGCCCTTCGTATTATGGGCCATAATGACCATATCCCAGCTCGGCCCAATTTTTACAAAAATTACCCTCTCAATTGTCCCTTAATTCCATCTGCACAGCATGATAGGGATTACCTGTCTATTAGCCAAGCTGAAGTTTTTAAGCCTTTCCAGCCGAGCTAAAAACCTTTTAGCCTTTACAGCGGAGCTAAAACTCTTAAGCCTTCCAGCCGAGCTAATTTTTCACCGGGCTCTGCTTGTCCGGTCAAAACGTCTCTTCAATCACAGCAACTGAATCGTTTCTCCTTCCCAAGACACGTGGCACGCACTGATTGACTGAGGACGGCTGTCACACCGTCTTCGTACTTCGTGAAATTTGAACAGTCCCGCCTTTTTCCCTTTACCTAAAACGAGTCTTTTCATTTTGACACACTTTGCAACTTCTCTCTCTCTGAGCCTCCATTGTTTCTTCATTTTCTGAGCTCGTGTTCTCCATAGCTGTTATTCTCCCTCCAACTCTTGCCTCTTCATCAGGTAAGCACTGTACATCCACTTTGTTTTCGTATTTTGTTTTCTGTGTTTTTGCAAAACATATTTTTCCATTTTTCTTTGCTTCTGTACTTTTATGGAAAAAACTTAACCATAGAACACATGAGTATATGAAATATCCTATAGAAAACTGGTTTTCGATCCAAAATCACGACGCAACCGAACTAGGATACTGTTTATGCTAGGTAAAAGTCTAGTCAGCTTACAACCGGACTAACACTTCATGTTTACACCAGTAGCTTTAAATAAGTCAAACCACTTCTTGATAGACCTTAGCCGAGGTAACCAACCGAACTAAGTTTGCACTTAATCATACTGGAATACCTGAACTTCAACCGATCTAGGCCTTTGGGGCAAACCAGCTTTCTTAGTTTTTTAGATGGGACTCAGAAAGCTGCCCCTAGACGATTCAACCGGTCAAACAGAACCATTTCCATAACCGAGATATCGAGACGCCTGCCAAGCCCAAACTAATAAAAGCCCTGCTCAAACCGAGTTACCAATTACTTTGCAGAAACCGAGTTAGAACCTGTAGCATCCACATAGCCGAAGTAGGGCTCCTATTTTTTTACTTTTATTTTGTAGCACGGTCCAATGATCTGTGCTTAACCCCTTTGTTTTTTACTTTGCAGACTTAGGTTGCCCAGGCACTCCTCTGCGCGCTCAACCGAGCTACTGAGACAGTTTTTTTGGACCGAACTTAATTTATTCATAAATTATACAATAAATGGGGAAGTATAGGTTTCTAGTTAAGACGCCAGGTGGTCTAGCCGAATTCCGAAAGGATTATGGCATACCTGACGATGTACACCTTATCCTGGCAGAAAAAGATGTCATACCCTGGGGGAATGAAGGCTTTGTCCCCTTCACCCTCTTGTCCATAATTGAAACCGGACTACGATTTCCAGTCCAACCCTTGATTTGTGAGTTTCTTAGGCAAACCAGACTATGCCCAACCCAACTATCCACCAATTCATACCGTATAATAATGGGAATAGCCGAACTAAACCGCCAAGCTGGTCTCAACCTCTTTCTGGCCGAAATCTTTCACCAATACTCCATTGGTTCGAAGGAAGACGGCTGGGTGTACTACCTTAGAATACGCCGTCGTCGTGAGAAAATAATAAAAAACACACCGGATAAAAACTTGAATGACGACGATTTTTTCTGGGTGTCTGGGAACTTTGAGGATCACCAAGCCTAGATTCCTGGCCGAGGCATCAATTGGAAAAAAGGAGAACCCGGTATATTTACTTCGGTTTTCTTGCGTGCTTTACAATATTTCAGTTTTTCAATTTTTCAGCCGAACTAACAGTATTCTTTCGCAGATTCTGCCCACCTCCATTCTCTATACAGCTATCCAAATCTAGCGACCTTGCGCGCCGCACTACAGTATCCAGAACGTAGTTGGGCCAAGCTGCTAAAGTTCGAGCCGACCTATAAATACAGTGGCCGCCGAAAAGCGAGAGTGACCGACTTTCTGCTAGAGGAGGCCCTAGAACCAGACCCAACCTTGCCAGAAATCAGACTAATCCCACTGACCGCCGAAGAAGAAATGGCCAAGAGAAACAGAGTCAGGGCCCTCTTGACCGAGGCCAACAAACCCGAAGTACCGCCACCAAGCCAAACGACTGAGACCGCGGTTGCCCTTCCATTCCAGCAGCCATCCTCATCTCGAGCGAACAAGCGTGCTCGGACTAGCCAAACCGAGTAATGACTTGTTGACGAGGATGAGACCATTCTTCTGCCCAGCCCTCAACCGGGCCCTCAACCGGAGTACTCTGACCGAGCTGACTCCTTCAAATGGGCTCCAAGTCTTATCTTTCGAAATCGAGATATTCAGGAAACTGACTCGGTTGTTGCTGAGAAGGATCACTTGATGGCTTTCAATCTAGCCAAGAGTGTTTGCCTTCCAAAAGACATGGAGCACCATAACAAACAACTAAACATCGAGCTGAAGGCCATCCGGCCATCAACAAAATCAATGATCCTAGTAAGTGGCTCTCCCTTTTCTTTGTCTAACTTTTCCCAACTGTCAGTTCGGCTAAAGAGAGTCACTACTCTTTTGCAGGCCATTCAGAAGAACAAAATTGCACATAAGAAAGTGCTGGAGCTCCGCAAGACAACCAGGCATGCCATGGCAGATGCCGAGGCAAAGACAGCCGAGCTTGAGCAAGCCAAGAAGCAGATAGCCGAGCTACAGTTTGAGAACGGTCGCTTGACCGGACTTGTTAGCTTGGCTGAAGCAGAAAAACAAAAAATTGCAGCAACGGTAAAAGACAAATACTTGCGCGAATTGGCCAAACTCGAAGGCAAAAAAGACGCCGAAACAGCCGATCTGAAGAAGAAGGTCGGTGATGCCAATGCCAAAGGTTTCAAAGAGGCGGAGGGCCTCTACATTCCACAGTGTGAGGGGGCGAAGGACTTATTCTTTAAGTGTGGCTGGAGGAGTGCTGTGGAACAGCTCGGCTGTGGGCCCGAAACCGAGGTCTACAATGCTCTGCAGTACTTTATTCCGGCCTCACTAGCGGAATATGCTGCTTCTGTCCAAGAACAATTTTTGCAGGATTTAGATGATGAAGATGAAGAAAACGAACAAACTGTTACTCCGGTAGTCAACGAGCAAGTCAACGATCAATCAGCTCGGTTGGAGGCAACGGTTGAAGACCTGACTGTTGAGCCATCAACTGATATCGTTCTGCCAGTTGCTACTGAGACTGATCTTCCATCTGCAACCAGTGTTCAAGTTGATATTGACGCCGACCTTGAAGACCTTTTCACTTGATTCTGTACTTTTCTTTTTTTTGTTACTTTTTGCTCTTGTAACCGGGCTATGGCCCCCCCTTTGTAATTGCTCTTTTGATGAATGAAAAATTCATTTTTCTTATTTTGGTTGATCTGTATGTTTGTACTTGTAATGACTTCTCCATGATCTTTTTACTTCAACTGTTATCTCGGTTTTAGTTGGTCAATCTAACTACGTTTACTAGCCAATCACTCTTTAGCCGACATAATTACTTCGGCTGAGGAGTACAAAGAGTTGGTTTAATCCAGCCAACCACTCTTCAGCCATACCCTTACTTAAGCTGAAGAGTACAAAGAGTTGGTTTAATCCAGCTAACCACTCTTCAGTCATACCCTTACTTCGGCTGAAGAGTACAAAGAGTTGGTTTAATCCAGCCAACCACTCTTTAGCCATACCCTTATTTCGACTGAAGAGTACAAAGAGTTGGTTTAATCCAGCCAACCTCTAAGTTAGTTTTTTTCCAGCCAACTTAGAATAAAGTTTTGGTTATTCCGACCAAATCGTCCTGCAGTCTGGATCCTTATCCTGGGCTTAGGAGGGGTGTTGGTTTAATCCAGCCAACCTCTAAGTTAGTTTTTTTTTTTTCAACAAACTTAAAATAAAGTGTTTGGTTATTCCGACCAAACGTCCTGCAGCCTGGATCCTTATCCTGGGCTTAAGAGGGGTGTTGGTTTAATCTAGCCAACCTCTAAGTTAGTTTTTTTCCAGCCAACTTAGAATAAAGTTTTGGTTATTCCGACCAAAACGTCCTACAGCCTGGATCCTTATCCTGGGCTTAGGAGGGGTGTTGGCTTAATCCAGTCAACCTCTAAGTTAGTTTTTTCGGGCTAACTTAGAATAATGTTTGCAATATACCTAACTTCACTAAAGCTAGCTTTTACAGAGAACAATTTATGCTGAAAAAAATCGATTTGTTTTATTGAGGAAAGAAAAAATTACACCGATTTTTAAAAGAAAAAGCTAAAAATAAAATAATTTAAGATTGGCAGTATTCCACGGCCTGGGATTTGTCTTGCCGTCCTCGTCTTCTAAGTGGTATGCCCCTTTGCCTGCTAATCCAACCACTTTGTAAGGTCCTTCCCAATTAGGCCCTAACTTGCCATCTCCGGGCACCAAGGTGTCTCCCATCACTTTGCGCAGTACCCAATCTCCAACCTTGAATTGTCTTGGATGAACTGTTTTATTGTATTTCCTGGATAACTCTTGTTGATACGAGGCAATGTGAACCAGTGCTCTTTCTCTTCTTTCCTCTGCAAGGTCGAGTTCCAAAGTTATGGATTCGCCATTCAAGTTAGGATCAAAATTTTCGCTTCGAATTGTGGGGAGACCAACTTCCAGTGGGATTACTACTTCCATGCCATAAGCTAAGGAGAATGGTGTTTCTCCAGTTGATCGTCGTGGTGTAGTACGGTAAGCCCATAAAACATGAGGGAGTTCCTCCGCCCACTTGCCTTTGGCTTTTTCTAACCGTTTTTTCAGTCCATCCAATACTACCTTGTTTGATGCTTCTACCTGATCATTTGCTTGGGGATATGCCGGCGTAGAATTGTAGAACTCTATCTTGTATTCTTCACAAAAGCCTCTGAAGATTCTGTCGTCGAACTGAGTGCCGTTGTCAGAGATTAGGGCTTTTGGTATGCCAAACTGAGTGATGATATTTTGCCAGACAAACTTCTTCACATCTCTTTCCTTGATTGATGCCAATGCTTCTGCTTCCACCCACTTTGTGAAGTAGTCTGTTGTTGCGAGAAAGAACTTCCTGTTGCCGGGTGCTGTTGGAAGTGGTCCTACTATGTCCAAGTCCCACATTGCGAAAGGCCATGGGCTAGTTAATGGTAGGAGTTTTCTAGCTGGTTGATGTATTTGGTGTGCGAATTTTTGGCATTTCTCGCACTTCTTCACATATTTCTCTAAGTCTACCTGCATGTATGGCCACCAGTATCCTTGTGAAATGGCCCTGTAAGCTAGCGATCTTCCTCCTTGATGGCTTCCGCACACCCCTTCGTGTATCTCGTACAAGAATGCTTCCACTTTGCTGGGGTGAACACACTTTAGATAGGGTCCTGAGAACGACTTTTTGTATAATGCCAAAGATGGGGAGAGCCAAAATCGCTGTGACTTTGCTCTAATTTTGTTGGCTTCTTTCTTTTTTTCCGGTAGGACGCCGTCTTTTAAGAATAGTATGATGGGATCCATCCATGAGAGGCCTAGTTCTGCGCAACATACCTCCTCTGCTTCGGGGTCCTCAATGCTTGGTCTAGGTAGGTAGTCGATCAGTAGTGGATGAGGGATGGAGGTGTCTGCCATTGACGCGAAGCCTGCTAGTTCGTCTGCTCTGCTGTTCTCCCCCCTGCCTATCTGTTCTATCCTCACTACTTCAAATTTCTTGATTTCTGTTCTGACCAATTCTTGGTACTTGGCCACCCTATCATCCTTTGCTTCGTAGTCGCCAAAAATTTGGTTTACCACCAACTGTGAGTCGCTGTAGACCATTAATTCGGTGGCCTTCATGTGGTATGCTAATTTGAGTCCTGCTAGAAGTGCTTCATATTTCGCTTCGTTGTTTGATGCTGGGAAGCCAAGGTTGATTGCTTGCTCCACAACCAGGCCGTCTGGTGAGATGAGGACTATGCCAAGTCCTGCACCATGCCGGTTGGATGCTCCATCCACAAAGAGCTTCCATATCTCACCAACGAATAACTTCCAGCAAGTGGAGTGGTCGGATGATGTCGTGGGGTCAAGGATGTTGCTGGTGTTTTCTTCAAGGTCCATGCTTGCTGTCTGCCCCTCGCTATCTGATTGAACCAAGTCTTTATTTGTTGGTGAGTCTTGGTTTGGTGTAGCTTGGTTTGCTTCTTCCTTGCTGTCTTTAGCCTGAGCATTTTCTGCTAGGGGTTGCGCTATTCCGGCGTCAACTTCCATCCCTAGTTCGGTTGTGTCAGTTAGGTCGACTGGGCAGATATGATGACTTTCAGGAGTAAATTCTGCGACGAAGTCTTCCAAAGATTGGGCTTTTACTGCGGTTCTAGGTTGGAACTTGATGTCGTATTGTCCCAATTCTACTGCCCACTTCAAGATTCGCCCAGAAAAGTTCGCCCTCTCAAACAAAGCTTTTAGTGGGAAAGCTGTGAGGACGACTATGGTG
>NW_021027461.1:1958051-1997236 GCF_004153795.1 Camellia sinensis
CATGTTTGTTGAAGGGCTCAACCCTCTTTGAGAACCCTATCTCACACTTGTTTCAATATCTCTTTGTATGTCAATATTCTTGCATGCTTCACTAGCCTATCATTTTTCTATTTTTGGACCATGATCAGAACTGAAAGTGGCCTTATTTTGACCTTATTAACATGTTTTATTAAGGGTCTTTGATTTTTTGGTGAATGCTTTGTGTACTTTGTGTTATAGCCACTTTTGAGCCTCATTTTGCATTGCATTTATAGCATGTTTGTATACTGTTTTTGGGATTTTACAGTTCTGGAAATATTCATGTTTTGGGCCCCTCTTCAACTTTGTTGAAGGGCCCTAACCTGTTTGGGGTCAGCAACTGTGAGTTGCTTCTTTACCTCATGTTTAGAGCCATTTTTGCATGCCATTGTTGCCCTATCTATGTTTGCTGATTGGCCATGATTTGTACTGGTAAAATGCTAATTTTGGGGCTGCCTTGATACTGTCTATTCATGTCCATATTGTGCATATTTGGTATAGCTATAGGCCATTTCGGGTGCCAAAATTTATGTTTCGGGACTATTCCATGCATCAGGTGCACTTTCGCCTCATTTCGGGGCTGTTTTCCCCCACATTTCAGTGCTGAAATTCCATTAGCATGTTTGCATATCATTTTTCCATGTCATTTGCATCGCGTATGCCATTGCCTCGGTTTGCGTGCCCGTGTGCACGCATTTCGAGGCACTTCATTTTCATCCATTGGCCTCTTATGTGAGTGTGGCTGAGGCTCTCTCATGTTAGTATAAGTCCATGTTGCATTCTATATACCATTTTCCATGCCATTGCATTGCATATGCCATTGTCTCGATTTGCGTGCCCGTGTGCACGCGTTTCGAGGCACTTCATTTTCATCCATTGACCTCTTATGTGAGTGTGGCTAAGGCTATCTCATGTTAGTGTAAGTCCATGTTGCATTCTATATGCCATTTTCCATGCCATTGCATTGCATACGCCATTGCCTCGGTTTGCGTGCCCGTGTGCACGCATTTCGAGGCACTTCATTTTCATCCATTGGCCTCTTATGTGAGCGTGGCTGAGGCTCTCTCATGTTAGTGTAAGCCCATATCATATTTCCATGTCATTTGCATTGCGTATGTCATTTCCTCGATTTGCGTGCCCGTGTGTACGCATTTCGAGGCATCTCTTTTTTACAGCATAGTGCATACTAGGTTGTATCTTAGATCGTATTCTGTCATTTTCTCGGTCTGCGTGCCCATGTGCACGCATTTCGAGGCATCTCTTTTTTACAGCATAGTGCATACTAGGTTGTATCTTAGATCGCATTCTGTCATTTTCTCAGTTTGCGTGCCCGTGTGCACGCATTTCGAGACATCTCATTTTCATAGCATTGTGCATACTAGGCTGTATCTTAGTTGCATTCATGCATATCATGCATATCGCATCGTGTTCAGGATAGAAGTTAGCCCGGGCACGGGAAACGAGGTGCGTTTCGTACTCCGAGTGACGGAACGTGTCTCAATTCCCAGTCACCGACACTCCGGATCACCCATGATGGAGTTAGGTTCTTGTTGTGTTTACACGTGCATTCATTCTATATTGAGTTGCACATTTCGACTCCTCTGCCATCATGCATCGATATGCGTGATTGGTGGCACGAGGGTCGAGGCATGCATATATCTGTGAAAATATATTGTCATGCCCCTTTCCTGCTCTCTGTTACAGCAAAATGAAGAATCAGCAACTTTTTGGAGTTTGGCGCGCATTTCAAGAAAAGGTGTAAACAGAGGCTAATTGGGGCATTCCAGTGGATTTCCGCGCAAGGCAGCCCAGACATGCATCATTCATCAGGAGCAAGGCAGTCCCCGGCTTGCACGCCATTTTTACAGCTTTCTTAGTTAATTTGATTAATTAATTAGGAATTTGTATATTATTTGGACTGTATTATTTGGATTGTAATATTCTTTTATTCGGGACTGTACTATTTATTCGGGCCCTCTGTGCGAGGGCATAACTGTAATAAGTGTGCGTGTGTGTGTTGTATGTCTTCCAACCCCACGTCTTTCTCCCTTTTATTTATCCGCTTATGGTGGTTAGATTAGGGCATATTTCAATCAGCATACAGTATGATAGCATGTTTGCATTTCATTCATCTGTATTGCATGCACCGGGCTCGGCGCATCATACTAACTACATTTGTATTTCAATTACAAGTTGAATACATGTTAGCTGTGACATTCCATATGCCATGTTTAGAATAGCCGAGCCTGCTATAGTTGCATTTTGCATGTGTTGCATTAGGCATCTCTGTACACTTAGGATCATGCATGATTTCTAATGTAGTTTATGTCTTGGCTTGGAGTACTCGGTGAGTTTTATGCTTTAGCACCCTTGCATGCGTGTAAGTGACTGCCATGAATAGCATGCTTACCATGAAGCTATATGCTTATGTGATATAACTGCCTGAATGCCTGTAGGCGAAGGTTGGGTTACTTGGGTTGGAATAAATCATCAAATGTTTGTTTTAAGCCCACCAGATAGTGGCAAAACCATCTTTTCTAAAGCCCACCTGCGGGTGGCAAAATCTGCATTTTAAGCCTACTTGCGAGTAGCAAACCATCTTTCAAAAACAAAACATGAAATGTTTTCTTCCAATTCGGGCGATCCAGTCTATACTTGTATGCTGTGCGCATCACATAGTAACCTAGGCTAATAACCAGAATAAGGATACACAGTTTTCAAAAATAGATATCATGGTTAGTAGAGGCCGATCTTTGATCGGGCGAGCGGGGGTGCTCACGAAGTGACCTTCCCCAATCGTACCCAAGTTCCCGAGCCGAGGCAACTTTGGTGATGACGGACACGTGGCCTTAGGCAACGAGTCAGGGTTTCCTAAATTTTCCAAAATAAAATATTTAGGTGGCGACTCTGTATCTGGCAAAGCAGTCCATGTTTGGCACTTCTTTTCAAAAATCTGTTTTTCTCAAAACGATTTGCCGGATTTGGACTCTTTGGTTCAGACTTAGAACCGTGACAAATTTGAGAGTCCTAAGCTGTAGTGACCCCAAAATGAACGGAACGGGAGCTCGTTCCTCCCGGGGCGTTCGGGGACGTCTACACTAGGTCAATACTCAGCGGTAGCGCACAGGTCAGTTTCACGCAAGTTGGTTTCATCGTCCTTTCTCTCTACTCTCTTCTTTTCTTTTCTTTTCTTTTCTTTTTGGAAATCAAACGGCTGGGTTTCACGCAACTGTGGGCAATTGGGCAAAATACAAGAAGAGGCCTTGCTTGCTCATTCGGGCCATTCGAGTCCTTATTTTTTGAGCTACATAGTGGGATTTGAGAGTAAAATTATAAATTGAATGGCGGATTAGCGAATTAGAGGATTAGCAAATCGTGATTTGGACGGTTTTAGACAGATTAGTGGATTGAAAAATATTCTAACTAATTACCAAACATTTGCATAATATATAACACTAATTTGTATAATATTTTTCATATATATAACATAAATTAATTTTACATAATATTTTTCATATATATAACTACTAATTTGTAAAAAATTTCACATCTTAAATTTCTCTCACACTCATTTTTACTTTGATATTTCATTACAGGTTAAAAAATATATATGTATTAATTATAGCAGAGCAAAATAGTTTTGAAAGCGGATTGGAAATTTTAAAATTTAATCCACAATTAAAAAATAGAGCGGTGCGGATTGACTCGAATTGGTACGATTTTAGTGGATTGGGTGGTAATCTGCATAGTCCTAACATCAACTACACACAAAAAAAATTAAAAAAAAAAAAAAAAAAAATCAATCATCATCCCAAATATAACGTTTTTAACCAGTTAAAATAGCCAAATAACTAAAAAGTTAGGTTAAAAAAGTTCATCCCGAATGAGGGCTCCATTTGAAAAATTCAAAAAGAAGAAAATAAAATTATTTATATAGATAAAAAGAGAAATTGCATATAAGTGTAACAGTGAAGAAATTATTGCACTAGAATGAAATTTTTTGTGGTACAATTCTGACACACACTAAGGACTTGCACCATTCATATGAAGGATTTGCACCATTTACATAGTAAATTTGCATCACCATGAAAATACAAATACTTTTTTACTATCTCACTAATTTGATATTTCCCCTAGATAAAAAATATAGGATAAATTATAAATAAACTTCCTTATATTTGTTTAAAATATAGATTGCCCTCTATAGTTTTGAAAATTATATCCCACCCTTTTAAATTTATAATCCCATAATAAATGATAATTTTATTAATAAATTATCATGTTGATTCATAGTTTTTAATTATGTTAGAAATATATTTTAATTAATAGTTCAGGTAATTTCATTATTATATAGGAGGATAGTTAAAAATAATTAGGACTTAGTTATTATTGTACTCTTTATGGGAAGCTGTCTCGAGATTTTTGATGATTTGAACAGTTTAAATTGTAATGTTCATCAAGAATATTATTCATATAAAAAATTAAGTTAATCGAATATTCATAACTCTATAATTAAATTCTAATTATTTTTAAAATTTATGAAAATTATATTAACCGTTAATTTTTATAAAACTAAATATACTTTGGTTATAAAGTTATAAATAATCAATCAATTTAATTTTTTTATATAAATAATTTACTCAACAAACCTTATAATATAAATAATTCAAATTATAAAAAAATACTCGAAACCATCCCCACAAAGAATATGGCCCTGTTTGGTAGGGTTTATTTCTAACTTATTTTAGCTTTTAGCTTAATTTAAGCTATTTTGATGTGTTTGGTTCAGCTTAACAATACAGCTTATAACTTTTTGTAAGTTAAAAATCAACTTATTCTTTGAGTGGAGGAGGAGAAGCTTAATTTATAAGTCACAAATTAGTTTATGTTTACAATTATAAGGTATAAGTTATTAAACTATAAATTATAATCACTTTCCCGCAGCTCTACCAAACGGGGCCTATATCAGTTTTACTGTTGTGCCAGTATCCCTGGGGTTTTGAGTTTCACCATGTAGATGACGGTGATAAATTACCGATAGCCACTTTTTTTTCACCTAATGTAATTATTGGCTATCGGCTCCCCTTTCTCATCCCTTTAAAAATAAGTTAGATGCACATGTTGTTAAGGAAAATATGGGTTTTCCACGAATAAATTAATTAATGAAAATAAAAATTAATGTAAAAAAATTAAATCAAAAGCAACACAAGAATTTTTACGTGGTTCCCTCAATGTGATGTACGTCCACGGGATCGAAATCCGATTCCACTATCAACTAAAAAGTTTCTAAACGATTACAAACGAGACACGAATGGTCTTACAAAATCACCCTTAGGTGAATTCCAAATAATCACAACAAGAAGAAAGATCTCACCAAATAGACGAACACAATCTTCAAAACAAAATTGTAGAAAATCCAAAATAATAATCCAAATTAATGTCACCAAACACCAGCCGAAGAAGAACAAAAACATAAAACTGCAGTAGCCCTTTTCCAAAGAACTCCAGCAACAAAACAAAGCACCAATCCACTTAAAAGATGATCAATTAGCATCCATTCTCTCACCAAAGAACCATACCCGAAGCACTGTCTCCCCAAAAGTGAATTAGCTGCTTCCTCACTAATTTTTCAAAGGACTAAAACAATATATATATATATATATATATTATTGAATCTTGGGTTTTGTAATCAAACCATAATTGTTACCAAACTGAATTAGGTCTCTAAAGATTAGATATAATATATTAAAATATATTATACCTAAACCAAATCAAATTAAACTCTTTTAATAAATCAATTGAGTATCATACTCCATTAAGGAGAGATATCTCAACAATTCTCCCCCTATCGATTTAGGTGGAGACATCAACCATACCCGCCATAGTCCGACACTTCAAATGTTTGTCCCTCGACGAAGTCTTAGTCAACATATCCGAAATATTATCATCCGTGTGAACCTTTTTAAGTTGCAACAATTTCGAATCTAACACATCACGAATCCAGTGGTATCTCACATTAATGTGTTTCGATCTTGAATGAAAACTAGAATTTTTACTCAAGTGAATAACACTTTGACTATCACAATAAAATGCATATTTTTCTTGCTTAAAACCCAACTCTTGCAAAAATTTCTTCAACCATAACTCTTCTTTGCAAGCTTCCGTAATGGCAATAAATTTAGCTTCGGTAGTTGAGAGAGTAACACATTTTTGTAATTTAGATTGCCATGCCACAGCTCCCCCTGCAAATGTCATCAAATACCTCGAAGTAAATTTCCTAGAATCAACATCACCGGCCATGTCAAAATCCGTGAACCCATCAAACATCATCTTACCATCCCCAAAACACAAATATACCTTAGAAGTCCCTTGATGATACCTTAGAATCCATTTTACCGCTGCCCAATGTTCTTTACTTGGATTAGAGAGAAAACGACTCACCACACTAACGGCGTGAGCAATATCCAGCCTTGTACAAACCATGGAATACATTAAAAAACCAACTGCTGAAGCATAAGGAATTTTTTGCATCTCTTCCTTGTCTTTCTCATTTGTAGGACATTGATTCGAACTAAGCTTGAAGTGACCCACAAGTGAACAACCAACCGGCTTTGTTTTATTCATGTTGAACCTCTCAAGAACTTTCTTAATGTAGCTTTCTTGAGACAACCAAATCAGCCCCTCTTTGCGATCACGAACAATTTTCATACCAAGTATTTGCTTTGCCGATCCCAAATCTTTCATAGCAAAAGACTTGCTCAACTCCAATTTCAAACTATTAATCATGGTAGAATCTTGACCCATAAATAACATGTCATCAACATAAAGTAAAAGAATAATAAATTTACCATCCAGAAAATTTTTCACGAACACACAATGGTCCGAAATGGTTTTAGAAAAATCATTATTCATCATGAAAAAGTCAATTTTGTTGTACCATTACCGCGGGGCTTGCTTGAGGCCATACAAACTTTTCTCAATTTGCAAACAAATTTCTCTTTCCCCTTCTCCACAAAACCTTCTGGTTGCTTCATGTAGATTTCTTCTTCAAGATCACCATGAAGAAATGCGGTCTTCACATCAAACTGTTCAACTTCAAGGTTCATACTTGCAGTCATGCCAAGTACAACCCGAATAGAAGACATCTTCACAACCGACGAGAAAATCTCATCAAAGTCAATACCTTTCTTTTGCCCAAAGCCTTTCACAACAAGGCGTGCCTTGTATCTCAGACTCTTGCAATCATTCCTCAATTTGAAAACCCACTTATTTTTCAGAATTCTTCTCCCCTTAGGCAACTTCACTAAGTCATAAGTGTAATTTTCAAGCAAGGAATTCAATTCCTCTTCCATGGCCTTTTTTCAATCACCTTTCTTTGTATGCTCAATTGCTTCTTGGTAGCTCTCGAGCTCCCCTTGATCAGAAATCAACACAAATTCATTGGGAGGATACTTTTTCGAAGGTTGCCAGTCCCTTGTAGATTTTCTCAACTCAAGTTGTGATGGTGGATCTTAAGTTGGATGCTCTCCCTTAATTTCTGACTCAATTTCATTAGGATTAGCATCATCCTCTATATCTTCAATGGGTGGCTGTACATCTCCTCCACGTTAATCATCAACTGAAGATGATGGAGATGGATCCATGTCAGTGAGATCACTACTTTTTTGCTCCGATTGATCACCTTTGCCAAAGTCTTCAATTGTTTAGTCTTCAAGAAACACAACATCACGGCTTCAAATAACTTTCTTGTTGACCGGATCCCACAATCTATAACCAAATTCATCACGCCCATAGCCAAGAAAAATACATTATCTTGACTTGCTATCAAACTTGGACTTCTCATCCTTTGAAATGTGAACAAAAGTTCGGCAACCAAACACTCTCAAGTGCTCATAAGACACATCTTTGCCGGTCCAAACTCTTTCAAGAACGTCACCATTCAAAGGATAGGAATGAGATAAATTGATCACGTCAACCGCTGTCCTCATTGCCTCACTCTAAAAGGATCGTGGCAATTTAGTTTGTAAAAACAAACACCTTGTTCTTTCCACAATTGTGCGATTCATCCTTTCGGCAACGCCATTTTGTTGAGGAGTCTTCTTAACTGTCTTTTGGTGCCGAATACCTTGGCTGCGACAATACTCATCAAATGGCCCAATGTATTCACCACCATTGTCTGATCTGATGCACTTCAATTTCTGCCTTGTTTCTCTTTCAACCATGGCCTGAAAATGCTTAAATACTTCTAGAACTTGATCTTTAGTTTTTAGTAGAAAAGCCCAAATTTTCCTTGAATAATCATCAATGAAAGTAACAAAATAAAGTGCACCACTATGTGTTCTAATTTTTAAAGGACCATAAACATCCGAATGAATCAACTCTAAAACATTTTCTTTTCTAGAAACAACATTTTTATGAAAAGAAACTTTATGTTGTTTACCCACCAAACAATGAACACAAGTTTTAAGATGTGTACCTTTCAAACCGGGTAGAAGCTCTTTCTTGAACAAAACTTGTAGCCCCTTTTTCACTCATGTGCCCAAGTTGCTTGTGCCACAATTTGGTAAAAGTATCATCTTTAAGTGCATTAATAACACCTTTACAAATTTTTCCTTGCATTGAATAAAGTGTATGAGTCTTTTTGCACTTAGCCACCACCAAAGAACCCTTTGTGAACTTCCATTTTCCATCACCAAATTTGTTGTTGAAGCCTTCATCATCTAGTTTCCCGGTAGAGATCAAATTGAGGTGAATGTCTGGAACATGCCTCACATCTTTAAGCAACAACTTGCAACCCAAATTTGTTTCTAAGCAAACATCACCTATGCCAATAATCTTGGACAAACCTTCATTATCCATTCGGACAGAACCATAATCTCCTTTGGTGTAGGTAGTGAAGAAATCAACTCGAGAAGTCACATGAAAAAAAGCACTGGAATCAACCACCTAATTGCTCTATTGACCCACAAAATTGATACAATCATCTTCACAAACGACCATGAGATCACCATTGGTAGTAACTGCCGTTGTGTCTTCTTGCTTGCTTCTTATCCATATTTTTGTCACGCCTTTCCTCCTTGTTCTTGAGCTTTTGGCATTCCCGCTTTATGTGCCCTTTCTCATGACAATAATAACATTCAATGTCTTTCTTTGAAAAAGAACCATCTCCTGATTTGTTATGACTTTGATCACGTTCATGAGGAGTCTTACTCCTCCCCCTTGTTTTGCTTCGTCCTCTCACAACAAATGCTTTCGAATGAGAAGAACCCGCTGATTTTCTTCTAGTTTCTTCATTCAACAAGCTACTAGTGACTTGGCTCATTGTGACAACTCCATCGAGCGCCAAATTTCTAACTGTCACAACTAAAGTCTCCTAACTTTCGGGCAAAGAACTAAGTAACATCAAAGCCTGCAACTCATCATCAAAAATAATTTTCATAGAAGCAAGTTGGTTAACAATATTCTTTATTTCATTCAGATGTTCCAGAATAAGGCTGCCCTCTTTATATTTTAAATTAACCAACTTACGAAACAGAAAAGTTTTATTTGTGGTTGATTTCCTATCATAAAGGCCTTTTAATTTTTTTCCATAAATCATGTGCTGAAGTTTCAGTAGCAACATGATGAAGCAAACTGTCATCAATCGATTGACGGATAACACCAACGGCTTTTCGATTAAGCCTCTTCCACTTATCATCTTTCATATCATCAGGTTTACCACTATCACCCTCAATAGGCCCACACAAATCTTTACAAAATAATAGGTCCTTCATTTTAGTTTTCCAAGTTACCCAATTGCTTCCATTGAAGCTAAACATACGACCCACATTCCCCTCCATTGATTTACACAAATAAATAAATCCAAATAAATCATAAGCTCTAATACCAGTTGTTAGGGAAAATATGTGTTCCCACAAGTAAATCAATCAATGGGAATAAAAACTAATGCTGAAAAATTAAATCAAAAGCAACAAAAGAATTTTTACGTGGTTCCCTCAATGTGAGGTACGTCCACAGGATCGAAATCTGATTCCACTATCAATCAAAAAATTTCCAAACGATTACAAACGAGACACAAATGGTCTCACAAAATCACCCTTAGGTGAATTCCAAATAATCACAAATAAACAAGAGGAAAGACATCGCCAAATAGACGAGCAAAATCTTCAAAATAAAGTTGTAGAAGACCCAAAATAATAATCCAAATTAGTGTCACCAAACACCAGCAGAAGAAGAACAAAACATAAAACTACCGTAGCCTTTTTCTGGAGAACTTCAGCAACAAAACAAAGCACCAATCCACTTAAAAGATGATCAATTAGCATCCATTCTCTCACCAAAGAACCATACCCGAAGCACTGTCTCTCCAAAAGTCAATTAGCTGCTGCCTTACTAATTTTTCAAAGGAAAAACAATATATATATATAGATATTATTGAATCTTGGATTTTGTAATCAAATCCTATTTGTTACCAAACTGAATTAGGTCTCTAAAGATTAGATATAATATATTAAAATATATTATACCTAAACCAAACCAAATTAAACTCTTTTAATAAATCAATTGGGTTTCATGCTCCATTAAGGAGATATATCCCAACACATGTTATATTGCAGTCTTCATATATATACATACTAGCGTATGCCTGTGCCTAAAGACACGGTGCAAAATAATGATGAAATCAAAATGTATTTGAATATAAAATTGTTGGGTTAAAATATAATTTATCCAATTTGTTGCTAAAAATTTAAAGTCAAAATATGAATCAAGGTCTGGTTAATTTTGAAAAAAAATATATATTTTTTTAAAAAAAACTTGAAAATATGTTTAATTGTATATTTTAAAAATAAACATTTCCTAATCAGCTATTTAAAGTACGGCAAGTAAATCGATCATAAACATTTTGGTTTTATTAACAAACTTTATGACTCTAAAGTGTAAAGTTCATATCAACACAAAAATTAAAAATTCAAGCATCCTTGCTAAGGAACAACTTCAAAATAAGGAAAAACTAAAATGATAATCAAACTAAAATTGTGCACAATTTATTTGAGCGCAGAGAGAGAGAGAGAGAGAGAAAAAAAAAAAGTTGCAAGAACTTTTCCTCCGGCAGCCCACTACCACCCAAATATAACCAAACATAGGCATTAATTGGAGACCCATAGTTTAGGAACAATCGCACAGGTTGCATTAACAATTGGGTTACTAATTCATGGCTCTCAATATATTAATACCACCAAAAATTATTAAAAAACAACAATAAAAGTTTCAACTTTGTCGAAGGCAGTAATCTACTGTAAATTCACAACAACCATTACTAATTACAGCTCTTTAATGAAACTTGCCTCAATCATTGTCAACAAACTCGCAACACAATTTCTTCACAACTAATTTGTTGTTGGGATATTTGAATCAAGATGGTACAAATAAAGCTACTATGTTTACATCCTCCGACTCATAATCGAAGTGGTCTTGTGCGATCTCATGTGCGGCCATCATTAAGGCCTCGTTTGGGAACAAGCTAATTTAGTAACTTTTTGGCTATTTGGCTAAAATATGAGCTAAAAAAAAACTAGTATGTTTGGGATGACTTTTTAGCTTTTTACGAAAAGATGTGCAAAAACTAGAGAGAAAAGAGAATCTTTGACTTTTTGGTATGGGTTGTTGGCTTTTTGGCTAATTTAATAACTTTTTGACTTTTTGGCTAAAAATGAGGGTTCCCAAACGAGGCCTAAGTTGGGTTTACCAAACAGCTAGTATTATCATGACATTATTGGCAATAACAACCTAATAGTAACAATGGATATATACATTTCATCGCAACTTGTTAGCAACAATTACTTTGGGTTTTGTTTGGTTTTCAAAAAATAATGAAAGGAAAGAAAATTTTATATAATATCTCCTATATGATCACCTAAGAAAATTTCTCCTCTATGGTTACCTTTAATCATTCGCCTAAGAGAAATTTGGGATGGGACATTTCTCATACACAAATATGCACGAATACCTTACTTTGAAACAACGAAACATGTGGTTAGCAAACAGATAAATAAACCAAAAAAGGAAAGAAGAATTCAAGAAACAGTTAAACAAAAAAAGTTGAAGGGAAATTTTTTTTAAAAATAAAATAAAACAACAAAAATATGCTAGAAATTTCAACTAATAACATCTAATAATTTATTTACTATAATAAACTGAAGCACATGCACCCACATTACAGCTTAGCTACAAATATAAACTTTTAATGCCTTTATCACTATGAATTTCAGTGATTAAATTCTTTCTACTATTACCCAAAACCTAAATTGATGGCAATAACTTGTTTACTTTCCCTATTTGTTTTTCCCTTTTTTTTTTCTTTAAATTCTCAGCAACCAAACATTGCATCGAAAGTAAATGTTGCCCAGAATTGAACCAAAGGCATTAAAAGAACCATTTCATAAAACCCCAAATAAAGATAAAATAGAGAAAATAAACCTATAGAAAACACCCATTCATGGAAACCAAAATAAGAGAGAGATGATACCATTAATTGAATTTGTGTTTCTTAACAACTTCTCATCCTTATCCTTCAAAAAAACTTTAAAATTCCAAATGATTTAATGAACCCAAAAAACCTCCTCAAACAATTTCTCATCCTTCATCCTTCAAAAAAACTTCTTAATCTAGCACGGATGCTTGGGATCATACACCAAGAACAGCGTGTACAATTCAGATTCAAACTTGGGTCATCAAATGAGCTACAATTATCTTTTAGCAACTTGAGCTTGCCAAGAACTGCTAAGTTTAGCTTACAGCCCAACAACTGAAAGGAGATTATGTTACTACTGAAAATACATTACGTGTAAAACAATTCAAGATGTCTGGGGAGAAACCCAAAGAAAATAAATGCAAAGCACAATTTCTTACCATGCATCAACAAAAGGATCATTGACAGCTACAACATCCATGTCATCCCTAGATGTTGCTATCCGTAATACCAATCTTCGAATCCGAGCAAAACCTGAAAAAGTAAGCAATTTGAGTGAGTTCAGCTTTGTTAGTCAAAATAACTTCTTAATCTACCAAGGATGCTATGGATCATACACCAACAATTACTCACAACGTCAAATTTTTATCGAAGGAAAATAAATTACATACACAGTCAATAAACAACTGAAACAAAGAATAGTACGAGATGTTGGTTGAAGAACAACTATAGGAGGCATTGTAGTTGCTTTGATAGGCTGCATACTCCTAGCAATACATTTTCTGTATGGCTTGGACCAAATCATTATGTGTTCATAACAATATAAGCCAACACTACTCAACTACACAAAGAGGAAACAGTGGATTACTCAACTGTAAGGAAGATGGCTTGCCAGGAACAACAGTACCAAAAATGCTTGATTGAAACTTTACAGAATTCAGATTGCGATTGAAAGACGACACCTGAAACGAAATAAAACAATAATAATAACAACAATGAGAGCAATTTCCACGTCGTACATTGCAATCCATGAGTAGTGAAAACTAAATGACATAATGTGGAAACAAAATTAGAACAAAAATAAATAAATAAATAAAAATAAAAAATACACATACAGCAGAATTAAGCAAAATCTGATAAGTTATTGGTAGAAGTGGCACCAAACATTCTAACACAAATTTTCTAAAAAAACAAAGAAAGTTCTAAGGTTGAGAATTTAACTGGAAAAAAAAAATTACCATTAAGAAATCATTATACTATTTACCCCAATCTATCAAAAACAAAATCATTATACTATTTTTTGAATTAGAACAACCATGAGCAACCATGAAACAAACTCAAAAACATCACCAGCCAAGTGATAACCACCATTATGGATTCAAAAAATAAGAATATAAGTATATAATTTGAGAGTTGATATATACCAATCATGAAATTAGAATCAATAAACTCTATTCATTAGCAATCAAACATAATTACGTGAAATTAAGGTTTTAGTTCACTCACGATTAGGGTTCTTCACTTTGAATCATGGAATCTCCTTCACCTCGGAGCTGTCGACTTAACAAAGAAAGATTTTCAACTTGTATTGTTGTCTTGGTTGCAATGGAGTAAGAGACCCCGATTTATGCTTGGAATAGAGCATTCTATGAGGAAGATAACCACAACATGAATAGATTTAGTAGAAATTACAAATATATATAACCCGTAAACAAAACCCTAAAATAACCTGTTTGAATAAGAACAACCATGAGAGAGAAATTAGTCAAAAAGAAAAACAGAGAGAGAAGGGGGAGAGGCAGAAATCGAGTGAAAAGGCTCAATCTTACCTTGCGAGAGCAGCGTCAGTAGTGTGGATAGTGAAGGGAGCCGAGTTTGAAGGGTTGTAAGGGAGGAGGAGTAGCGTAGCGAAGAGGGAGGGTGGGTATCGAAGGGTTGGGTTTTTGCTGAATTTGGTCTTCCTCTTCGATGGCTGTGGTGATGAGCAGTAGTGGGCTATTTTGTGAGAATGTAAGAGACAATGTGACAGAGAACGTGGGAGTGAGGGAGTTGAAGAGAATGTGTTGTTTGGGGATGTGGTAGAGAGGGAGAGATGAGCTCAAACGGGTGGGAACTAAATGCATATAGACCATAGATCTAAATGTATATGTACTTAGGATTCATCTTGACCGTTAAAATCAATTGTATCTCTGATGCATTTTATATATTTTCAAAATCCGTTCTGCTTTATTATATAGATATGGGAAAAGTTTCTTTTCAATCTACTGTGAAGACTAGAATATATTGTTGGATTTATAGAACCCATCATAGGTTTTATTTTGATAATTTAAATTATTTAATATGTAAAATTCGTTGAGTATTTTATACTTGTAAAAAATTAAGTTGATTGAATATTGATAGCCACTCATCAAATCACATCGTATATAAAAATAAATAAATAATAAGTGTGGGCGTTAATTTTTTACCTCACAACTAAACTAGGTCTCCAAGCGAGATCTAAGGAACTTAGCCGTAGAGCATATAACAAACATCATGGTGGAGCACATGGAAGAATAGATTAAGTCCAACACCTGCACACAAGAAGACAATAAACACCACGGTAGCTTGTCCACCTGGGGGCTTTCCGATGATCAAATCAATCAACTTATCTCTCAAAGATAACAATTCAAGTAAACCGTACACAAGAACATACCTTAGACTAAGAGAGTCCCTTACTTTAATAGTCAACAGTGCCTTTATTCTCGAGAGCGAGTTGATCACTCGGTTATTTTGTGAGTCCCTCATAGGTGAGATCACAAACTTTTACTTTTGTAACGAGCATGTCTTTAATAAGTAAATAAAAAAGTTTTGAGTTCTAATAAAGGAACGCGAATAACTCTAATAGGGTATGAGTCGTATTGTGATGGTGATATTTGTAATTGGTTTTTTTTTTTTTTTTTTTTTTGTTTTGTTTTCATGCCATTAGAGCTCATTGATTTAGAGAAATGTATCATTGTTGATAAGTAAAATGCATGCTTCGATAGCGAAAAGGGTTTGAAAAATTATTAGGCATTTTGGCCTTGGTTTGGCAAACCATTTTGGTTATATAATCACAAAAGACAAAAAAAAAAAGTTATAAAATCACAAAAAGATAAAAAAGCTACAAAATTACTAAATTGAGCCATACACAAACAAAAAGTCAAAAAAGTATCATTTCCAAGTGGAGGACAACTTTGTCATTTCAAAGCCAAAAAGTCAAAAAAAGTCAAATAAGAATACCAAACGACTAAAAAAATTTCAAACTAAAAAAAAGTTTAAAAAGTCAAAAAGTCAACTAAAAAAATCAAAACCAAAGTATGAGCTTTTACCATCAATCAATCATTAATTATTATATCTCTTGTTATTTTTTATATCTTCACACAAAATCATAAATCTTATCATCAAACAATATCACATGATTTGGGAAGTGGGTTGACTTTTTGACTTTTTGACTTTTTTAGTTATTTTAGCCTGGGTTAAAAAGCTTGGTTTGGGAAGAGCTTTTTGATTTTTTTTACTTTTTTTATGAGAGAAGAGTATAATGATTATGGGTTAGATGTGATATTTTGTTGGTTGTAGCTAAAATAGTCTATTTTGTCTTTTGTGGTTAAAATAGCCAAAAAAACATACAAACCTTCTTTCCAAACGGAAACACAAGAGGGGCCACTGTCCCTGTAAATTATTTCAAAATTTTAGGTAATGTTAGTCATTTACCCAATTAATCTACAATTTGTGAAGTGTGCAAAAAAAAAAAGAGAAAACTTTTTCAAAGCCTCAAATTGTTTTCGTTCTTCAATTAGTGTTATCCTACAATACTATATATAGTATATAAATTATGATCTAAATTGATGTTAGTTACAAGTCATTGGGTCTATGAGACTAACAAATTATTAAATCAAATTAGTTATGCCTTATTATAATGTTTGATTATATTTAAAAATAATATTGATTACGACTCATTATGATTTTTCATTACTACTAAGAAAAATGTTTGGGAGCACTAATTAGTGCTCCCACTAATTAGGTGGCAGTGGGTCCCGCCATTAATGATGTGATGTTTTGGTCTTGGAGTTGTATTTATTTTTATTTTTTTTTACTTTTTTAATGCATTAGTGGTATTAGTGGTGATGTTTTTAGTGGGATGAATCATTGTTGTACTACTAAAGTAATCTATAATGTTTGATTATATTTGAAAATAGTGTTCATGACCACTCATTATGATTTTTAGTTACTAACTAAAGTAATCTTTAATTACACTCAAATTGGTGTTAGTTGTTGTCCATATTTGTATGTTATTATTTTAAATTTTTTTATTTTGTACTAGTGTAAAAAATACTTTATAATCCAATTTTGATATTTTTTTTTTGTTTTGTTGATGATTATTAAATATTGATTAAAAAAATTATTTACAAATTTAATAATGATGCTCCAATTTTATGTTTATAAAGTGAGTTATTTAATATAATATTCGTATGAAACTTTGATAAAAATATACTAAAATTAATGCAGAGTCAATTTTTAATTATAGAATTTAGTCCTCTCTTAACGAGATTTATGTATTTGCCACAGTGAATAATCTTAATATACGGTAGAAATCACAACATTATTTAGTGAAAATAAGGCTTTTCACTCAATTCCATTTAAGATTTTTTATTAGCCAATGACAGCATTTATCATATAAAATGGTGTTATTATTATGATTAATGATTGAGGCCTCAAATTTTTTGGCTCAAATTTGACTCGAATTTTTTTTTTTTTTTTTTTTGCTGGGTTGATGCTTTGCTTGTTATTATTATTATTATTTTTATTTATTTTTTTCTGCAATGTATTAGCCCAGAAAAAAAAATAAATAAATAAAATAAAATAAAAAAATACATTCGAGACAATTTCGAGCCTCATTTTCGAGGCCTCAATCACAGCTGTATTATTATATTCAATATTTTCTTTTTCAAAAACCACCTAACCGTACATTAAAAGACCATTGAATAACCTCTCAAAAGGACAAAATTACTTTTTGCTCCTGGAGCATACTGATGCAGTATTTCCACTTGGTTTTTATTAGTTGAAATCTTGAAGCTCACAATCTTTTTCTCTCATTTTAAGAGATAATTGAACAAATATCTCTCAATAAAAGTGTGAACAATATTCAAGACTATCAAATACCTTCTCATAAAAAAGGGTCCAACATATGAACAGTCATGATTTGATCTGGTGGGAGGATTGTTGAATAGAATTCCGTAAGCCTCAGATTCTCCGAAAAAATAAAAATAAAAATAAAAGAAAAGGTGAATATTTGTAAAGAAAATTATTCATAAATTTTATTTTGATAAATGTTGCTCTAATTAGTTCTGAATATTTTTTTTAAACTATTTAATTTTTTTTTATTTTTAATATGATATATGTTTTTGATATATTGTGTATAGAGTTTACATTTTTGCCTATATTGTGATTTTATTTTGATTTTATCATGGTGTGTTTTTAAGGAATGTTGTAACATTATTTTAAAGTCTCCATTATTTAATGTTCAAACCAAACCAAATCAAACCAATCCTTGAATCTCCCATCTTCTCTTTCCCCTTCAAGAACAACCCCCACTCTCTCTCTCTCTCTCTCTCTCTCATGTTCAAGATTCCCCACAAACCCTAATTCCATGATGTAAAGACTAAAAAAATGACCTTAAACCCTAGCACCACTAGCTTAGGAGGAACCACTACCACCACCACAACCACCAACGGCAGTGGTGGACTATGCAGCGCATGCAAGCTCTTGAGAGCAACGTTACCATGCTCCGATACACAAGTGGCTCGATGCCGTCGTCAAGCGCAAGCACGTCGTAGAGACCCTGTCTACGGCTGTGTTGCTCACATCTTTGCCCTCCACCAATAGGTACACACGCAATCGAATTTAAAAAGTAAAAACTATTTTTTAGACATCAGCAACAGGTACACCCTTGAATTTTTGTTTATTTTTGGTATTTTTTTATATAAATATTTTAGGATTTTTGTTCATCAACATCATCAACATCAGCGACATCATTTAGGTCAACAGCTAACCTTAGAGGGTCAAATGCTACTGATGGTTCAATGTTACAATCATCTACAACTAGATTTCAAAACTTCTGGGTTGGCAATGTTGTTGTGCTGAATATTCCGTATTTGTTTTGAATTGCAATGTTCGGTTGGAAATTTTCGAACATTACACATGATTGCCCCAAATGACGTTAGGTTGGAAATGTTCATATCTTCCACTGTCACGACCCAAACCCGCCTCTATGGGTTTAGCACCGTAACCGGCCAGTAATCCGTGATTACCGAAGGCCTGCTTAACAGTAAAGACAGTAATACAGAGTACAGGGGCTGACAGAAGCCAAAACAGTAATAAAAGATGTCCAATGAGCTGTGGCAGTCTGTATGCAAAAAGACTTTTCATAACATATTCACATTCATAAGCAAAATATATATACATACATATACAATCATCCAGGACAGGGACATAATCCCTATTAGAACAGTACAGTACAAGTCTCATATAGTCTATACAAAACAGAAACAGAAAGGGGAAAATCTAAAACACCCGAGAAGCCCTAGCTTAAAGGACTTGGAACCTCTCAGTGAGGCACAGTGGTTGGCTTGACAAAAAGGGAGTTTAAACCCAATGCTCCTAGCTCCGATCTGGTGCCTGGACACCTACATATATATATATATATATATATATATAAACAGTAAGCTAAAGCCCAGTGAATAACATATGCGTAAAGAGGTTAGGAATGAATGTCCTTTCAGTATTTAAAACAGTCATTTGAACAGTATATCAGTTATTCGATCATAGCAGTCATAAGTGGTACATCCCATAGCAAAACAGTACAGTAGGTCTTAACAGACCGAACAGTTAGTTGATGGCCATCATATCAGTAAACAGCAGTGGTTCCAAACAGGGGAACCGACAGAGATCTCTGTGACAGTAGCAGTACAGTACAGTAACAGTAAAATGCTATGGATGCCACGAATACAGTTCGTAAATAGGACAAGCATTCATTCAGTAAGAAATATCATTTCAGAAAGCAGTACAGTTGATCATTCAGAAAAAATTCATGATTGGATATATATCTTTACAACATTGTTACTCACAAAGTTCTGGGTTACAGATAGGCTAGTGAGCGTCCTCGGATGCCAACCCTACACAGTTACAGGATGAACACACACTAAGTTTCACGTTTGGGAAACAATAACTTAGTCCTTATCTTGACTCGGTGTGGTTCTATAGCATTATCCTCATTAAGATGCCTTAAACTAGGCCTAGGAATGCCTCGGATGGAATGAGGATGCAAAGATGCACTTTAAAACACTTTTCAGAATTTTCAGAAAACAGGGGTCTCGCTCGAGCATGGCTTTCTACGCTCGAGCGGACATGCAGACAAAGGAGCTCCGCTCGAGCGTGACTTTCCTCGCTCAAGCGGTCTGCAAAAGTACTGGATGCATGAAATTCACGCTCGACGGGCGCTCGACACCCGCTCGAGCGTGAGACACAAGTCCTCGCTCGAGCGTGCATTCCCTCGCTTGAGCGAACTGTAAACACATGCAAAGTACTGGATACACGCATTTCACGCTGGAGCGTTACTTTCCCCGCTCGAGCGGACTACATGAAATCAGAGTGTACGCTCGAGCGTGGAGTTCTCCGCTCAAGCGTAGATCCAAAATCTGAAATTTCCAAATTTGTCTCCAAGCATGAAACTCAACATTTAAAGCATCAAATTCGATCCTTTTGGGCTAATTTTTTGGAAAACACTTTAAAACTCATAACATGACATGTTTCAAAGATCAATTTGCAAAATCAAGGCCCAAAGGTAGTTCAATTAAAACAGAATTTCAACAAAACTTCATGAACATGATGAACATGCAACATGCATGTGTTCAAATGAAATCAAAGCTTCCAATACATTATCAAATGAGTCAATTCACTCAAAAACATGATGAATTCATGGACTATAACCCAAATATGGACATACATGTGAGGATTCTATGAAAACAACCTCAAAATTCAAGAATGTAAACACGTATGCATGATTCAAGCTCACTATTCCACATTTTAAGCCATAACTTGGCTCTAGACTTCAACATTCATCTAAACCATGCAAGAACCAACTCAATTCATAAACAAGAAAGTAAAAGCTCTACCTTAAGTCTTCAAGTTCAAGGATGAAAGCTCAAATGTGCAATCTACACTTCAATTCCTCTAAATTTCCAAGCAATTCTTGAAAAACTCAAACTATCTCCTATCTCACTCTCTCTAGTCGGTTTGGTCACAAGAAGATTGAACAAGAATGATGTATCAAAGGCTCCAAACAGTGTTGTAGGCAGTGGCCCACTAATGGCAAAAGGATAAATAAGCCAACTAATGTAATTCAACATTATTTAATCCAATTTAATCATACCAAATCAAATTTCAATTAAACATGCCATAAAATCACATAAATTCTAATTAGCATAAAACACTAATCAGTTTCAGATTCGGCCGCCGATAAGGCCTTCAATTTACAGTTCAAACTTAAAACATGAACAGATAAATCAATGACAAGCAGATAGAAATGCATTTAACATAACACATTTATGCAATCAGTTTAGGATTTCATCCTAATCAGTTACTTATCATGTTCAGTCACAGTTTAGCAGTAATCAGTGGTGAGGGTTGTCACAGTCTCCCATTCTTACAAAGAGTTTGGTCCTCCAAACTCGAATTACCTTTATTTTGGAAGAACACTTGATCCAGAGGGAACAGTTCGGGATATCTCTTGATCATATCGTCTTCCCTTTCCCAAGTGGCATATACGCCACCATGGTTTTGCCAATCAACTTTCACTAACGGAATCTCTTTGTTCCTCAACTTCTTGATCCGTCTGTTTACAATCTGAATAGGCCGTTCTTCATAAATGTAGTCATCACTTAGCACTACACGGGTAGGCTCAATCACATGGAAAGGATCCCGGAGATAATCCCTCAACATTGAAATATGGAACACGTTATGCATATGCTCCATTTCAGGAAGAAGTGCTACTTGATATGCCACCGGATTAATCTTTTCAATAATCTCGTACGGTCTGACATATCTCAGCGCTAACTTGCCTTTAACCCCAAAACGGGTCTGGCCTTTCATTGGTGTCACTTTAACAAAAACGTGATCACCTATTTCATATTCTCTGTCTCGCCTTCGGACATCCGCATAATTTTTCTGCGGACTCTGTGCGGTTTTCAATCTCTGTTGAATCAATTTTACTTTTTCTGTGGTTTCCTATACAATTTCGGGCCTAAGCAAAGGCCTATCTCCAACTTCTGCCCAGCAGATAGGAGATCGACATTTCCTGCCATATAAAGCCTCGAAAGGCGCCATACCAATGCTGGAATAAAAGCTGTTGTTGTAGGCGAATTCAGCCAACGGTAAGTGGCTTTCCCAATTTTCCTGAAAATCAAAGACACACATTCTCAGTAAATCCTCCAGAGTCTGGATGGTTCTTTCTGACTGGCCATCTGTCTGAGGATGGTATGCACTATTCAGTCTCAGTTCAGTACCCAATGTTGTCTGTAGGCTTTGCCAAAATCTCGATGTAAACTTCGAGTCCCTATCAGAAACAATGGACACAGGCACTCTATGCAATCTAACAATCTCATCAATATAGATTATAGCCAATTTGTCCGCATTATAAATTGTTTTGACAAGTAAGAAGTAAGCAAATTTAGTCAGTCTATCAACAATAACCCAAATTGAATCTATACCTTTACTGGAGCGAGGTAAACCAACAATGAAATCCATAGTGATATGTTCCCATTTCCACTCTGGTATCAGTAAGGGTTGCATTAAGCTTGCGGGTCGTTGATGTTCGGCTTTGACTTGTTGGCAATGAGAACATTTCAACACAAAATCAACAATTTCTTCTTCATTCTCGGCCACCAGAAATTCAGTTTCAAGTCTTGGTACATTTTCGTATTTTCTGGATGAATAGACAGTTTTGAATTGTGACCCTCTTGCAGAATTCTTCTTTTCAGTTCAGAATCACTCGGTACACATAATCTTCCCTGAAATTTCAACACGTTGTTCTCAAATTTGAAACCTGGCTTCGGTTTAGATTCTCGTTCATCGATGATTTTCTTCAAGAAGTCATCATGTTGCTGTTTCTCTTTAATTTCTTCGATATGTACCGGTTGAGCAGAAATAGCGGCTAAGGTTCCCCCTTGTTCACGCAAAACAATCTTAACTTCAAACTTTTCAAGGTCACATAGCAATTCTTTCTGTCCGGTGAGTAAACAGGCCAAATTTTCAATCGATTTCCGACTCAATGCATCGGCAACGGTGTTAGCTTTCCCCGGATGGTACAAAATTTGCAAATCATAATCTTTTATCAGTTCTAACCATCTCCATTGTCTCATGTTCAGTTCTTTCTGTGTGAAGAAGTACTTCAAACTCTTGTGGTCTGTATACACCTCACAGTTGCCCCATAAAGGTGTGCAAACACTACTGCAGCAAGTTTCAAGTCATGGGTCGAGTAGTTCTTTTCATGCGGTCTCAGTTGTCGGGAAGCATAAGCAATAATTTTACCATTCTGCATTAAAACACATCCCAAACCCTTATAAGAAGCATCACTAAATATAGTATAACCATTCGTCCCTGAGGGTAGGGTAAGAATCGATGCAGTCATAAGTCGAGTCTTTAACTCTTGAAAGGCTGATTCTTTCTGATCGGTCCAGTCAAATGATATCCCTTTTTTAGTCAATTGAGTCAGTGGTAAGGCAATTTTGGAGAAGTCTTTGACAAACTTTCTGTAATACCCGGCTAAGACTAGAAAACTTCAGATTTTGGTAACATTTGTCGGTCTAGGCCAATTCACTACTGCTTCAATATTTTGCGGGTCAACTGTAATACCATCTTTACTGATCACATGCCCCAAAAACATTACATTGTCAAGCCAAAATTCACATTTTGTCAGTTTAGCATACAATTTCTGCTCTCTTAGGGTCTGTAGGGTAGTTCTCAAATGATGTCCATGTTCTTCTGTGCTTTTGGAATAAATCAAAATGTCATCTATGAAAACAACTACAAATTCATCTAGGAATGGTTTGAAAATTCTGTTCATAAGATTCATAAATGCAGTAGGTGCATTGGTAACTCCGAAAGACATAACTAAGAATTCATAATGTTCATACCTCGTTCGAAAGGCAGTCTTTTCAATGTCCCCTGTCTTGACTTTCAACTGGTGGTATCCAAATCTAAGGTCAATTTTGGAGAACACTTGGGCACCCTGTGACTGGTCAAATAAATCATCAATACGAGGCAATGGATATTTATTTTTCACTGTTACCTTGTTCAGTTCACGGTAGTCAATGCAAAGTCTCAATGAGCCGTCTTTCTTTTTCACAAATAAGACCGGTGCGCCCCACGGTGAAGTACTGGGCCTGATGAACTTCTTATCTAACAGTTCTTGCAACTGAACTTTCAAATTTTTCAATTCAGTCGGTGCCTTTTTGTAAAGAGCTTTAGATACTGGCTGTGTACCCGGAATCACATCAACGGTGAATTCAATCTCCTTATCAATCAAATCCCTCGGAAAATCATCTGGAAAAACATCTGGGAATTCTCTGACTATAGGAATATTGTTCACATCAGTTTTAGCATCAGTAGGTACAGTCAATACACAACACAGATACCCTTTACACCCATTTTTAATCAGTTTAAAAGCTTTCATGGATGAAATCAGATATGGGGGAGGTACTACTCTAACTCCGTTAAACACAAATTCAGGTAAACCAAGTGGACGGAAAACAACTTGTTTCATTACACAGTCTATGGCAGCATGATATTTTGTTGACCAGTCCATTCTCAATATCACATCAAAGTGATCAATATTTAGAGGCAATAAATCAATATACAAATGAACATCCCCGACAAGAATTTCACATGCAGGGTACATATAAGCATAAGTCATAGATCCTCCAACAGGTGAAGATACAACTAATAGATAGTTCATAGGTTCCAGTGGTCTATTTAATTTTTGCGAAAAAGCATGCGATACATATGAATGTGTAGACCCCGAATCAATCAGAACATATGCATTTTGAGCACAAATTGAGAGTATACCTGACACAACGATCTCGGTATTCTGTACATCTCTCGGTACGAGTGCAAACACTCAGCTTTGCCTCATAGACTCTTTTCCAGTAGCTTTAGGGTTGGGTTTCGGTGGAGCAGTTGATGTTGCTGTGCTTGGTGCAGCTTTACTATTGCCCTGAGGAGCAGAAGGGCAATCTTTGACAATGTGGCCCACCTTGCCACACCTGTAACAAGCACCTGAAATTTTATAACAAACCCCTTTATGTTTCTTACCACATTCAGAACAGGGCGGTATGGAACCACTCCCCTGACTGGAACTGGTTGTTGACCCTGTATTTTGCTTTTTATTCAATGAACTGTTCCGGCCTTTCTTAAACTTGAAGCCTCGTCTCTTACCACGCCACTCGGTCGCTGGTGTTTCAGTTTGTCTTAGTGCCTCGATGTTCGACTCAGCCATTATTGCTTGGTCAAGAACATCCACGTATTTCAGTAACTTCAGAACATTTATTCTATCAAGTATTTCAACATTAAGGCCGCCTTCAAATTTCCTGGCCTTTTTGTAATCGGTATCCACCATGTGTGGTGCATATCTGGTGAGTTCAGTGAATTTCGATTCGTACTCTGCTACGGTCATAGTGCCTTGTTTCAGTTGTTCAAACTCAGTCACTTTTCTGTCCCTGACACACTGTGGAAAGTATTTCTCAAAGAAGGCTCCCTTAAACTGAGCCCAATTCATGGTAGTATTGGTGTCGCGGACCAACATCCACCACCTTCTGGCCTCTTCTTGTAAGGTGAAGGTAGCCAGTAGCACTTTGTGTGCTTCAGAACACGGAAAGACTCCAAACAATTTCTCGGTCTCTAGGACCCATGCTTCGGTCTTTAATGGTTCAAGGCCTCCTTAGAATGACGGTGGTTTCATTTTACTAAACTTCTGCGTTAGAGCAATTATATCATCATTCATATTCGGTTTCGACTGTACCGGAGGAGGTGGGGGCTGTTGGTTTTGTTGTAGTCTTATGGCCTTAGTTAGCAGTTCAACTGTTCTTTCGAGCCTTGCCATTCTGGCCTCAGATGATTCAGGTTCATCAGCATTTCTTGCGTTATCCATTTCACTATAGACAATTATGGAAATTATAAACATAGACAGTTACATACTTAAACACATTAGCACATTAGCACATATATTCATGTCATGGCCACACACACTTTTTCAATACTCATGCAATGCTCTAATCACTTTTCTATAGCTCATTCGGACACGTGTGTGAGGTATAACTCGTGGTTTGATATCGCTCTGATGCCACTCTGTCACGACCCAAACCCGCCCGTATGGGTTTAGTACCGTAACCGGCCAGTAATCCGTGATTACCGAAGGCCTGCATAACAGTAAAGACAGTAATACAAAGTACAGGGGCTGGCGGAAGCCAAAACAGTAATAAAAGATGTCCAATGAGCTGTGGCAGTCTGTATGCAAAAAGACTTTTCATAACATATTCACATTCATAAGCAAAACATATATACATACATATACAATCATCCAGGACAGGGACCTAATCCCTATTAGAACAGTACAGTACAAGTCTCATACAGTCTATACAAAACAGAAACAGAAAGGGGGAAATCTAAAACACCCGAGAAGCCCTAGCTTGAAGGACTTGGAACCTCTCAGTGAGGCACAGTGGTTGGCTTGACAAAAAGGGAGTTTAAACCCAACGCTCCTAGCTCCGATCCGGTGCCTGGACACCTACATAAATATATATAAACAGTAAGCTAAAACCCAGTGAATAACATATGCGTAAAGAGGTTAGGAATGAATGCCCTTTCAGTATTTAAAATAGTCATTTGAACAGTATATCAGTTATTCGATCATAGCAGTCATAAGTGATACATCCCATAACAAAACAGTATAGTAGGTCTTAACAGACCAAACAGTCAGTTGATGGTCATCATATCAGTAAACAGTAGTGGTTCCAAACATGGGAATCGACAGAGATCTCTGTGACAGTAGCAATACAATACAGTAACAGTAAAATGCTATGGATGCCACGAATACAGTTCCCAAATAGGACAAGCATTCATTCAGTAAGAAATATCATTTCAGAAAGCAGTACAGTTGATCATTCAGAAAATATTCATGATTGGATATATATCTTTACAATATTGCTACTTACAGAGTTCTAAGTTACAGATAGGCTAGTGAGCGTCCTCGGATGCCAACCCTACACAGTTACAGGATGAACACACACTAAGTTTCACGTTTGGGAAACAATAACTTAGTCCCTATCTTGACTTGGTGTGGTTCTATAGCATTATCCTCATTAAGATGCCTTAAACATGGCCTAGGAATGCCTAGGATGGAATGAGGATGCAAAAATGCACTTTAAAACACTTTTCAGAATTTTCAGAAAACAGGGGTCTCACTCGAGCATGGCTTTCTACGCTCGAGCGGACATGCAGACAAAGGAGCTCCGTTCGAACGTGACTTTCCTCCCTCGAGCGGTCTGCAAAAGTACTGGATGCATGAAATTCACGCTCGACGGGCGCTCGACCCCCGCTCGAGCGTGAGACACAAGTCCTTGCTCGAGCGGACTGTAAACACATGCAAAGTACTGGTTACACGCATTTCACGCTCGATCGTTACTTTCCCTGCTCGAGCAGACAGCATGAACTCAGAGTGTACGCTCGAGCGTAGAGTTCCCCACTCAAGCGTGGATCCAAAATCTGGAATTTTCAGATTTGTCTCCAAGCATGAAACTCAACATTTAAAGCATCAAATTCGATCCTTTTGGGCTAATTTTCTGGAAAACACTTTAAAACTCATAATATGATATGTTTCAAAGATCAATTTGCAAAATCAAGGCCCAAAGGTAGTTCAATTAAAACACAATTTCAACAAAACTTCATGAACATGATGAACATGCAACATGCATGTGTTCAAATGAAATCAAAGCTTCCAATACATTATCAAATGAGTCAATTCACTCAAAAACATGATGAATTCATGGACTATAACCCAAATATGGACATGCATGTGAGGATTCTATGAAAACAACCTCAAAATTCAAGAATGTAAACACGTATGCATGATTCAAGCTCACTATTCCACATTTTAAGCCATAACTTGGCTCTAGACTTCAACATTCATCTAAACCATGCAAGAACCAACTCAATTCATAAACAAGAAAGTAAAAGCTCTACCTTAAGTCTTCAAGTTCAAGGATGAAAGCTCAAATGTGCAATCTATACTTCAATTCCTCTAAATTTCCAAACAATTCTTGAAAAACTCAAACTATCTCCTATCTCACTCTCTCTAGTCGGTTTGGTCACAAGAAGATTGAACAAGAATGATGTATCAAAGGCTCCAAACAATGTCGTAGGTAGTGGCCCACTGATGGCAAAAGGGTAAATAAGCCAACTAATGTAATTCAACATTATTTAATCCAATTTAATCATACCAAATCAAATTTCAATTAAACATGCCATAAAATCACATAAATTCTAATTAGCATAAAACACTAATCAGTTTCAGATTCAACCGTCGATAAGGCCTTCAATTTACAGTTCAAACTTAAAACATGAACAGATAAATCAATGACAAACAGATAGAAATGCATTTAACATAACACATTCATGCAATTAGTTTAGGATTTCATCCTAATCGGTTACTTATCATGTTCAGTCATAGTTTAGCAGTAATCAGTGGTAAGGGTTGTCACATTCACATTGATCGGAACATTGATTGGAAGATATGTAAATCCAAAAACTCCTATAGTGCGCTTTCTGGGCAAATTGGTAAAATTTACATCACAAAAATTCCGCTAGTACCCCTACCTTTTGTACAAACTTACTACCCACCATTGTACATAGATGTCTTTAACATTGGATAGGGACTTGTTGGTTTACAAGAAAAATGATGGGACTAAGGGTTGGTTTGGTATAAACTAAATAATACAAAAAGTCAAAAAGTCACTATCCTATTTAAGTCACATTATCTTATTTAAATCGCATCACCTCTCTAACATATTACATCAAACCCAACCCAAACCCAACCCATATAAGCCAATAAGTCAAAAAGTGCACTTTTTTAGAATATCCCAAACCAATCCTAAATGGTCCATAATTCTAAAAGTTAGAATTTATTAGTGTTTGACCCATATTTGTATTGGTTGTGATAAATATGAGTTGTTTTAGAAAATAAGTTAAAAGTTAATTTTTTAAAAAAATAAAGAAATGATATGATTTAAAAAAATTAAAAATCAAAAAACTACTTTCAATCTCTTCATAAAAAAAAACTTAGCCTTCGTTTGGAATGTGGGTTGGCTTTTTGGCTACTTTAAAAAGCTTCGTTTGGGATTGATTTTTTTAAAATTTTAGGCTTTTTGGCTACTTTAAAATGCTTCGTTTGGGATTGATTTTTTAAAATTTTAAACTTTTATAAAAAAATAATTATTATTATAATTTAAATGTGATATTTTATCTTATTAAATAAAAAAATATATTTTGTCTTTTTGTGATTAGGTTTGCGTAACCAGTCCCGATTCAGACCTCTAATTTAGAGGCTTTAAAAGCAGCTCTAAACATGTGGCACCCAACTAGGGACGATAAAGGATACTTGCACATACAATGCGTGTGTTTCACGCACTATGTTAATATATATATATATATATTGAAATCTCGTGCAAAGCAAATGTAAAACAGTAGTAAACAAGCATTTCTGGCAACTCTATTCCAAATCTATCTTTTCTCTGCCGTCCCTCGCCTTCACTGTACGGTGTGTTGTCCCTCATCCACCGTCCGGTGTTCACTCTCTCCCTCTCTGTCTCTGTCTTCTTCTCCCTCTGAGGCTTCCCTCTCTCGCTCTGAAAGCATTTGCAGATCTGTTCGCTACCTCTCCTCTACCGTCCACGTCTTCTCCGTCGTCCACCATCTGGCGTCTTCTCCATCTCCGATCTTCGTCCCTCTATCGCTCTAAAAGCATTACCAGGTCAGTGATGCTGTATATATATTTATATATACGGACATTTATATATGTCTTTTTTTAATCAGTGATGCTGGATTGATATGTATATATATACATTTATATATATATATATATGGCTCTAATTTGAGCATAAGTTGGAATTTTAGCTCTGGTTTGGCTCTCAATATATATATATATAAACTTGAATTGGAGCATAAACTAGAAATTTGAGCATAAATTGGAATTTGGCTATCAAAATATATATATATATATACATAAACTGGAATGATGAATTGATAATTTTATAAATGTGGAAGTACTTGTTCAGACTTTGTATATATATATTTGGTAGTGCTTGGCTCCAGGTCAATGATGAACTTATAAACATTATATTTATATTTTGAGAATGATGAATTGATAAATTTATGGTTAATCATTTTTAATCGATGATGAATTGATTTTGATGAATTGATAGATTGATAGTTAAAATTTGAATGAGCAGAAATAAATTGATAAATTGATAGTTAAAATTTGAATGGGTAGAAATGTTTGAATGAGCAGAAACATTTATATATATATATATATTTATAGTTAAATTTGATAGTTAAACTGATGAATATTTTGATATGTTTGACTGTAATTAAATTTAAGTCTTTTGATTTCAGTTAAAATTTGAATGAGCAGAAATAGAGATTGAATCAAATAATAGTGAGAATCCTTTATTAAATGATAGTGAAGAAATTGAGGAACCTAAGAGGGGTATGTATTTTAGCTCAAAACAAGAAGTGTACACATTTTATGCCAAATATGCTACACATGTTGGATTTTTTATAGCTTATAAAACACAAGTTTTTGGCGATGATGGGAAATTAAGATACTTTGGGATTGAATGTTCTCGATCGGGAAAAAGAATCAAAAAAATCAGAAGTAAACCCTCTAAAGCCATCTCTTTCCACAAAAATTGATTGTAAAGCAAGGATACGAGTGAGCCTACAAAAGGATGGGAGATTTATGTTAACCACAGTTAACCTTGACCATAATCATGACTTGATTCCTACCGACTCACGTCATTTTGCAATGAATAAGAAAATTCTTACTCCTTTGAAGAGAATATTAGAAATTAATGATCAAGCAGGGATTGGGGTGTCTAGGAAATGGTTGTTGAAGCTAGGGGTTATGAGTCATTAACATTTGATGAGCGAGATGTACGAAATTACATTGACAGAGGTAGAAAATTGAGGCTTGGAGAATGAGATTCCGATGCACTTCAAAAATATTTTTTGAGGATGAATGCACAAAATTTGAGTTTCTATTATATAATTGATGTTAATACTGACTTTCGTATAAGAAACTTCTTTTGGGCGGATGCAATGAGTCGGACAACTTATAAAGAATTTGGAGATGTTGTTTCATTTGACACAACTTACCTCACTAACAAATATAATATGTTATTTGCTCCGTTTATAGGAGTTAACCATCATGAACAGTTGATTTTGCCTTGGTTGTGGGTTGTTATCTAGTGAAGACACTGATATTTTGTTTGGCTATTCAAATCATGGTTAAATTGCATGTTGGATCATCCCCCAAAAACTATAATAACTGATCAGTGCAAAGCTATGCAAAATGCTATTGAAATTGTCTTCCTAAATACTTAACATCGATGGTGTTTATGGCATATAATGAAGAAAATTCTGGAGAAATTGAAAGGGTATTCCTAATATGAATCCATGAAGGTGGATTTGCAAAATGCAGTGTATGACACTTTCACAAAAGATGAATTTGAGATGAAATGGAAAGAGATGATTGCTAAATTCAATCTTTATGAGAATCAGTGGTTGGGGGTGTTATATGATGAGTGACATCAATGGGTTCCTGTCTATGTGAAAGATATTTTTTGGGCTGGCATGTCAATGACACAATGAAGTGAGAGCATGAATGCCTTTTTTGATGGATATGTCAACTCAAAGACTACATTAAAACAATTTGTTGAACAATATGATAATGCCTTGAGAAGTAAGGTAGAGAAAGAGAAGAAAGCTGACTTCAAGTCTCGACACAAAGTGTTTGATTGCTTAAATGTGTATGGTTTTGAGAAGCAATTTCAGGATGCCTACACTAATGCAAAATTCAAATAAGTTCAAGCAGAGATAAAGAGACTAGTGTATTGTCAGTCGTTTCTTGTGAAAGAAGATGGTTCAATTTGTACATATTTTGTGAAAGAAGCCATGGTAGTTTTTGGGAACATGAAGCATGTGAACTTTGTTGTCTTTATAATTCAACAGAATTTGATGTGCAATGTATGTATCAGTTGTTTGAATTTAGGGGCATCATGTGTGCTCACTCACTCATTGTGCTCGTTGCAAGATGCATAAATGAGGTTCCAAATAAATACATTCTACCAAGATGGAGAAAAGAATTGGATAGAGGGTACACATGCATAAAAGCCACATACACTGGCTTTGGGGATGATTTCAATGCAAAGGTCTATGATAAGATGAACAGAAAATTGATTGGCATTGTATAATTTGCTAGGAGCTCTGAAGGGAAAATTAAAATTATCGACTGTGGGTTGGATGAAATCAAGGCAAGAGTGTTGAAAGATGATGAAGGTGGTGGGAGTAATGTAGCATCTTCGACTAGTAATGTACCACCTATTACTAGTAATGTACCATCTTCCCCGATTGCCAACAGTAATAGAAAGGCAATCAGTCATACCAAGTTGCTTAGTCCTTTGGTTGCTTGCCGAAAAAGTCGTCTAATTACAAAAAGAAAGGTCGCCAAAGTAGATCAAATAGTCAATCGGTTGAAGGCAAGCAAAAGAAAACATAACAAATCAAAGGTAAATTGATTGGTATTCATACATATCCATCTGTTTTGTATCATTACTCTCTATTCAACTCATATTTTATTGTAATCATGTCATACATTTGAGGCATTCATTAACCTTGATCAATATAGGGTACTAAGGTGCTTAGAGGTGAAGGTGAGGGTGAAGGTGAAGGTGAAGGTGAAGGTCAATGTCAATCTCAACCTGAACGTAGTGCACATAGAGAGCTTTATCTTTATATGGTTGGCACGAAAAATAGTATGTGTGTGCCAGTACGTGTACATCATAGGAATTTACATTGAGCAATTTATGTTATTTTTCAATAATGTTTAGTAAACTGTTTTTAACATTTCATTTTAATTGAATAGGGACACATGGTCAATGCTATTGGAGGCACATCTTTCACCCCAACAAGTGTGGACATTATGAGAAGACAAAGTTTCAAAAATTCCCCAACTCAAATTTATGGAGTCGATACATCTCTTACCCCGTCAGACTATATTGGAGGTACACCGGGAATTATGAGAACTCAATAATCCACGACTGCTATGCATCAAATTTATCAAGCATACCGTTTTCATTTGTTGACTTGAATGTACAAATGGACCGTAATAACCGTGGTTGTTTTCGTTAGTTGGAAACTTGTAATTGTAATGCATTTTATGTGACTGAACTTGGAGTTTATTTTATTTTGTTCTGGATAATTTATTTTATGTTTTTTTGGATTATTTACTTTTTGGTTGTTTTCATAATTTGGTTTATTTAAGTCAATATACCATCTCTCTTAATGGTGTTTACTAGGATGTGAAAACACATTGTTTTAGAATTTCGTTTCTTGCATTGTTCAATTTCTGTGCACTTGCACTGAGCTCTAGGTTTATTCATGGTACCATGGTTGAGAACAAAGGGACATTGTTCCTTACTTTGAATTTTTGGATATCATCTACAAAATCTGTGTTTCAAAACCTTTTGTGTTCAAAACCTGTGTCCAGAAATCTATCTTCAGAAACTGTTTTGAAAATTTGTGTGTCCAAAAATCCGTATTCAAAAACTGTGATGAAAAAATCTGTGTCTAAAAATTTGTCTTCAAAAACTGCGTTAAAGAACCCGTGTCAAAAAATCTATCTTCAAAAAGCTGTGTTCAAAATATCTATTCACAAATCTATCTTTCAAAATCTATGTTCAAAATCTGTCTTCAGAAATTGTCTTCAAAAACCTGTGTCCAAAAATCTGTCTTAACAAGCTGTGCTAAAAATCTGTCCAAAAAATCTGTGCAGAAAATTCTGAAAATTCTGTGTTCAAAACAAAGTGTTAACAAGCTGTGTTAATAACTGATGTTTAATCATTCTTTAAACAGCCAAACAAATAACAACCTATGTTCAATCATTCTTCAAACAGCAAAACATACAAACAGATAACAACCTGTGTTCAATCATTCTTCAAAGAAACAAACAGATAATAACCTGTGTTCAATCATTCTTCAAATAGACAAACAGATAATAGATTAAATCTTCATACTTTTCAAAAATAATTGTCATATATCATAAATCTTCATGCATATCAACGTTTTTAACTTCTAACTGTCATATAAATTAGTACATCTTCATAACTAATACAACACAAATTATAAAGAAGAAGAAGATCCTATAAATACAACACCAAATTCGATTTATGTTTGTTTGCAATTTTTGCATTTGCGTTCTCTGAAATTGAAATTGTTTGGTTTGAAATCGAAAATGTTCACCCATACTTTGAAGTTATTCAGTGACAGTTGCTATATTCTCCATTTGCACTTGTCCTTCATGTCTACATTGTGCATTTGTAGGCAAACACCATCCAAGAAAAGCACCACAATCAAGACGACAATAAAATAACTTGTTTTTGTTTCACTCTATCTCAGAAATTCGAATAATTGTTTTTTTCCTACATTTATGACAATTTTTGTTCAAATATGTCAAATGATCGGAGGTACTACTGCTATCACTTGAAGTTGACATCTACAAAAATATGAAGCCAAACCTCAATCAATTAGAGATTGTCTCAATATGCAAAACAGAAAGAGGAACATCGAGTACAATGTGCTTATAAACATGGTATGACTAGGTAGAATTGTATCAAATACAATCTTGGAATGTATTAAAGCACTTACAATCATATAAATGGAAAGTGGAAGATAAGTGCACACGGCACCCATAGATTACAGTATGCTAACATACAGTACTACTCACTCCACATACAAATTTCCAACAAAATCCTAAGATTTCTTAATAACTTGAAATCAAAATACATATAGTCTAATACTAGCCAATTACTGATGGGCAATCAAGGATGTTCACAAGGGCAGAATTGAACATAGGTGGCAATTTTACAGAATCCAGCTTGCCTCCTAAACATGTCTATACAATTGTGTTTGTGCTTAAGCACAAGGTTCTATTGGCAACATCTATCGATATGAACACATGCCTCCAAACTCCCTACCAAAATAGATGAGCTCGTTGTTATACAAAGTATCAAGTTCTCCAAGTGCTGATATGGCAAACCAATTCAAGAACACTGAATCAAGAAAATTGTTTTACTTATTGAGATTAGGACCTCTTTGAATAGAGGTGTCGAGGCTCTAGGAGGTGGTTGTTGCAACTAATTGAACTACCCTTTGATTTTGTTCAAGATATTTTACAAGGAACCAAATGGTTTTTCTCTTTCTTTAGAACATTTTGTTTGTTTCCACCTATTTTTTTTTGCCAAATGTGATTTCATGTTACAAAAACTCTGAACTCAATCATTGAGTTTCACAAATTTGTTTATTTCTATATATTTTTAGCCCACGTAGAAACCTTGAAGTAAATAGTATAAAATGGACAAAGACAGTCAAGATTATGGTTAAGTTTGCCAGCCTCTTCTCCATTATTGATATCCTACCCTTCTCAACTCTTTTCTTCAGTTTCAATGGGAATGCCTACACAAGAACATAATTGATATTTTTCTATGCATGAGTCATCTTGATTTGTGATTCAGTTTGAGTCTGTTCACTTGCATTGAGCTCTAGCTTTGTATTCAAGGGTCATTTTTTGTAAATGTTTGGTGTTGTTTTCCTTATTTATAGCTCCTTATCAATATCCCCAAATTTCACGAATTTACCAAATGTGATGTTTGAATTGAATTCCAAATCAATATCCCCAAATTTCATATATTTACAAAAAAAATTACATACATTTATCCTCAATTACCTAACAATTCATAAGGCATTATCTGTCACAGCCTAGTTGTTAACATTAAAACAGATTTTTCAGCACAAATTTTAGCTAATACAACAGTTATAGATTTTTCACCACAGAATTTCAGTCTAAATTTCAGCACCCTCATAAACCCTAGTATCATCAGTCACAGCGTCCACTACTATAGCTAATCCAATGTAAAATTCGGGCAAATCAAAATCAAAATCAAAATGGTAAGCTAGTTCAAGATAGAGAAAATAGTAGATCACCAAAATGATTAGCACAAATCATCAGTCTCAAATCATCAAAATGATAAGCTAGGAGTTTCTTGGCTGGTTCAAATCATCAGTCTGAAGACAGATCTATATATATATATAGAGAGAGAGAGAACTGACCGCCGATCGTCGTTGTAAGTGATTCAATGGTCGTCGTCAGTGATTCAGTCCTCCGATCGTCGTGACTGATGGAGGCTCTGTCGGTGACAAACTCGATCATCGCCAGGGTTGGACAACTGCGATCATCGGGGAGCTCAGCGAAGAGAGAGAGAGAGAGAGAGAACTCGAAAAGAGGGAGCGAGAGAGAGAGAGAGAGAGAGAGAGAGAGAGAGAGAGAGAGAGAGAGAGAACTCGAAAAGAGGGAGCGAGTGAGAGAGAGAGAGAGACTGAGGGAGGCTCCGTCGATGACAGACTCGATCGTCGTCGGGGTTGGATAGCTGCAATCGTCAGGAAGCTTAGTGAAGAGAGAGACAGAGAACTCGAAAAAAGGAGCGAGAGAGAGAGCATGAAAATAAATGTCTGAAATGAAAATTAATTTGAAATTTGAAATAAGTAAGAAAAAGAGATAAAAAGCGAGCGAGTTAGCAACGTCTTTCCACGTGGGTGCCATATCCCTAATGATCTGTTTAGTGGTAATATTATTTTATTTTGATTTTGTCATGGTTTGTGTTTAAGGAATGTTGTAACATTACTTTAAAGTCTCCATTATTTACTATTCAAGCCAAAACCAAAACAAACCAACCCTTGAATCTCTCATCTTCTCTCTCCTCTTCAAGAACAACCCCTGCTCACTCACTCTCTCTCTCTCTCTCTCTCTCTCTTTCATGTTCAAGATTTCCCACAAACCCTAATTCCATGATTTACAGACTAAAAAATGACCTCAAACCCTAGCACCACCAGCTCCGGAGGAACCACCACCACTACAACCACCAACAGCGATGGTGGATTGTGCGGCGCATGCAAGTTCTTGAGAGCAACATTACTGTAACAACCCCTATCCGTAATTAGCCACTAATCCGTATTTAATGATGTTAATGAGAAGATTAAAATAAATTATGTGTTTATTCTGCACTTTGTATGATTTTGGCTTTCTATCTGCTACTTATAGAAATATCTGTTTGGAATTTCCACTTTAATATGTAAATTGAAAGCCTTATCGGCATCTGAAACCGAAATTGATTACGTCAATATGTTATTTGGAATTTTTAGAACCATATAGCAAATTTTATTAAAAATTGATTCAGTCTGATTAATTAAGTCATGTTTGGTTAGCCTAATATTCTAATTAATGTGTTTTGGCACCATAAACATATTTGTGAGTTATAAGCTCATTTGAGCTCATTTCTTTGCTCCTCTTAGTGCAAAAATCTGAGGTTTTCTTTTAGAGAGAGAGTGTGTGCAATTCTAGAGAGAGGGATGAAGGAATTGAAGGCTATAGCTTGAATTGATCAAAGATTGTGCTAGAACAAGATTAATTCAAGACTCTAGGTAAGGATTTAAGACTTAATTATGACTTTTAACCATCAAGTAGATCATTTCAAGAAGAATTTGTGGTTGTGTACAAGAATTGGACCAAAGATGTTAAATTTAGAGTTAATTCATGCATGCATGTACATTTTTTCACAAATTGAGCATGAACTCCAAGAATTCTCTCATGCATGTTTGAAATTCATCTTCATTTGGGGAAATCATCAAGTTTCAAGTTGTTTTGTGGTGTTTGATCATGTTTTGAGAAGTTTGATACAAGAAAAATTCATGCATGTTGTATTCATGAACATTCATCATGTTTTAAGTTGAAATTGTGAGTTTTTAATAAACCATTGGGCCATGATTTTATGAAATGATCCTAAATTCTTTATGTTTTACAAGTTTACTATGTTAACTTAAGTTTTGGGACTCAAGAGATGTGTTTTGAAGGTTGGAATTCGAGTTTTGAGCTTGAAGGTGCAATGTGAAAATTCCAGAATTTGCATCTACGCTCGAGCGTGGGAGTTCACGCTTGAGCGACCACTCTGAGTGCGTACACTCCGCTCGAGCGACCAAAAGTACGCTCAAGCGTAAATTGCAAGCTCCCAGAAGTTTCATGTCTTTTACAGATTGCTCGAGTGAAATAATGTGCGCTCGAGCGACCATTCACATTTTGCATGTCCGCTCGAGCGAGGAAAGCTACGCTCGAGCGTGGACCTTATTTTCAGAAATTTTGACTAAGTGTTCCAAGGCATGTTTTGACATTCTCATTGCATCTTAGGCATTCCTAAGCCTTAATTAAGCCATAGTAATGAGGTTATGAATTAGAAACACACTAAGAAAAGAATGTACTAAGTTATGAGATTCAAGAGTGTGTTTTGAGCAATGTGTTAAGGAAGAACAAGAATCAATACAATGTAAGCTAAATCGTGTTGGATGTGTACATGTGTAATGATAAGATATGCTTGTGTTATGTATTTTGTGATTGTAGGTCAAGACTCGATGATTGATTGACCACCTATTGGAACCACTGTGAGTAGCGTTATCGTAAAGATACGTTTATATGAAATTATGTTCCAAATGAAATGTGATAAGTTATGATTTTTGAAATGATATCTGTTTACGTGAACGAACATCCCAAGTTTGAAATCTATTATGGCATCCATAGATAATCCTAAGTCATGGGGGACGGCATGAAAATGCGGGTCCATGACATACAAGTAATTACGAGATCTCGTTAGCCACTTCATTGTGGTGATATGTGTTTAATCGGTATCCGGAACCGATTACTCTAGTCGGAAGACGTTCTGTGATGTGCTCTATGGGATGTACCATTATTATGTTCAGATATGAGAATGATTATGTTACGATCTGTTTTACGCTTATGACATGTTCGGAATTCGTTCACTAACTCCTTTACCTTAATGTTATTCGCTGGGCTATAGCTCACTGTGTATATATATATATGTATAGGTGAGCATTTTGGAGATCAAGCCTGAAGGCTTTATCTGGATCTGTGGTCTGTCGTCAGCCAGCCATCGTGCCTCACGTGGAGGTTCCAGAAGTGTCACATGTTATGAGTTCTAGTTGCTTATATATATCAGACCTTGTTGTTTTTGTTGGCTGTACTTAAGATGTTATTTTGTGTGTGGGTATAATGTATGAATGACTATTGGATACATATATAAAGTTTTAAATATTTTGTTTCATATAAGTCCACACAGCTCAATGGACAACTATATTTATGTATTTGGTTCGGCTAGCCCCTTAATTTTGTTAATCAGCTCAGAGGCCTTCGGTAATCCAAGGATTACTGGCCGGTTACGATGCTAAACCTATA